>PIJE02001601.1:5000-14176 GCA_002895965.2 Coryphaenoides rupestris
AGTAGTAGCAGTAGTAGGGTAGTAGTAGTAGTAGTAGTAGTAGTAGTAGTAGTAGTAGTAGCTCAGTAGAACCACGAATGGGTTCAATGATTTTGGCCACTCGCCAAACCATTTGACCAGTCGCCAAATGCTCCTTGACCCCCTCCACCATTCAAAATGGATGAGTCCTTCTCCTTAATGGTCAAGCATCAGCACTATGGATGGAAAAAGTGTTGCACGCACAGGTTAGCCTTGAACTCCTGGTGTGTGTGTGTGTGTGTGTGTGTGTGTGTGTGTGTGTGTGTGTGTGTGTGTGTGTGTGTGTGTGTGTGTGTGTGTGTGTGTGTGTGTGTGTGAGTTTGGACTTTGCCCAAGATATTTCCACTGCTTCAATCCAATGCAGTGAGGAGCTAGATTTATTGGATATGGAATCGTATCGGGATCATTAATCGTTCAATATAATCTCACGGGTTTATGACCGGTTTATGCCGAAGAGAGAGAATGGAAATGCAAAAAGCAAGGGGCAAGGGATACAGAGAGCAAGATACAGGCTCCTGGTCGCTTTGTAACACTTAATGAGAGAGAGAGAGAGAGAGAGAGAGAGAGAGAGAGAGAGAGAGAGAGTGAGAGAGAGAGGGGCAGGCAGGCAGTAAGTGAGAACGAAAGAGGCTGATTGAAAGAGAAATTGGAGGGGATAGACGCAGAGAGACTGAGCACGTAATGGAGAGATAGAGAGATGACGAAAAAAAAAGAGAGAGAGAGAGAGATGACGAGAAAGAGAGAGAGCGAGAGAGAGAGAGAGAGAGAGAGAGAGCGAGAGAGAGTATGCACGCTGGAAACAGCTGAGGCGACGTTTCTCTGAAAAGACAGAGGTTGAGGTCGGACCATGACCAGAAATCCAAAAGCGTATAAATCCTCCTGATGAGGACATCCTGTACTGTACCCAGCGCGCACACACACACACACACACACACACACACACACACACACACACACACACACAGAGAAACACACACGCACATGCCCACAAGTGTGTGCGTGTGCATTTTCTATTAATCTCCAACATCCATCCTGAGCTTAATGCCGACTTAATCGAAAATTAGACGGATGCGTGGGCTTCTGCTGAGCACAGGCGTCCCGGCGGCGGCGGCGGCGGCGGCAGCAGCAGCAGCAGCAGCAGCAGCAGCAGCAGCAGAACCGTTATCTGTGACTGCAGGACTCTCAACTTCAGAGCTGCGTCGTACGGGAACTCCGGGTACGGGATGCGTCCGGGTCTCCGTGGAGACAGATGCACAACGAGAACAAACAACAACAACAACAACAACAACAACAACTATTACAACATCTCTGCACCAACAGAGGCACTACAGCACCGAGAACCGGTCCGGTGGGGGGACTACTTGCTGGGTCGTCTGAGCCAACCGTTTCCTCGTAGCCCCGCCTCATGCCAGGAACAGATAGATGAGCAGGAGTTGGAGTTGGAGTTGTTAGTGTCCGGGCGATATATGTTACGTGGACTTTGTTATTCATTTACAATTTTGGTCAATTAGCAGAGGGGTTTCTTTTGTAACCCTTGTATCCGATGCAGACTTACCTAAGAGAGAGAGAGAGAGAGAGAGAGAGAGAGAGAGAGAGAGAGAGAGAGGGGGAGATGGAGGGCTAGATAGATAGGCCTATGCTTATATACAGTATATTACTTCACATGGGGTGACTGCATAAGAACGGTTATCCTGAGTCACGGTTGCTATGCAGCTGGACTAATCTATACTTATTGATATTTTTAAGTCGAAAATATACAGTATCTGTCAAACAGCGCAAACGAGGCGCCCGTGTGTGTCAGTGTGTATGTATGTATGTATGTATGTATGTATGTATGTATGTATGTATGTATGTGTGTAATTTACATACTGACTCACTTTTTGTTCTTGTTGTTGCTCATGTTTGAGGCCAATAACGATTTTTGGAATTGACTTGAAATAATGTATAGTGAAAGAGTGAGAGAGGGAGACAGAGAGAGAGAGAGAGGGAGACAGAGGCAGACAGAGAGAGAGAGAGAGACAGAGATACATTCTTCCCACAGATTTCAAAGACCCAAAAGAATTTTGAAAACTTAACAAACAACCGAAAACTTCCGTATCTGGTGGGCGAAGTACAGGAATGTGCAAACACAGCAGCAAGATTTGTGAACTGTTTGTGAGGAAAAGGACATCCAACGGAATACAAGCCCCATAAAGATTGTCAATCACCTGTCAATCCCCCTTTATTAGTATTATCATTATTTTAATTTGTACTATTATATAGGTTTTTTTCATTATTATATATATATATATACTGTGTATATATATATATATAATTTTAATTACATTTTTTCTTAGTGACCTGTATATATTTAGTTCTTTATAAGTATACTTTTTATTTACCACTCGCTTTGGCAATGTAAATGTACGTTTCCCATGCTAATAAAGCTCTTTAAATTGAAATTTAAATTGAATTGACAGAGACGGAGACTGACCACCTAGCCCGTCAGACCTGACCCCCATCCCACCAGACCCGACCCCCAGCCCGCCAGACCCGACACCCCCCCCCAGCCCATACCCGACCCCCAGCCCGCCAGACCCGACCCCCCCCCAGCCCGCAGACCCGACCCCCAGCCCACCAGACCCGACCCCCAGCCCACCAGACCCGACACCCCCCCCCCAGCCCGTCATACCCGACCCCGAGCCCACCAGACCCGACCCAGCCACCAGACCGACCCCCAGCCCCGACCCGACCCCCAGCCGTCAGACCCGACCCCCAACCTGCCAGACCCAACGCCCCCCCCCCCATCCCGCCATACCCGAACCCCAGCCCATCAGACCAAACCCCCAACCTGCCAGACCCAACCCCCAGCCCACCGGAGACCCAACCCCCAGCCTGTCAGAGTCTGTCGGAGCGTCAAGAAATTATAAATAATGGCTTTCCATTCAATTTGGACTATTTTTATTTCAGAAACACATGTATAGAAGAGATGGTAGTGCACGTTGACTGACATCAAAGCCCACCCACCCCCGACACACACACACACACACACACACACACGCGCACAAGCGCGCACATACACACACACACACAGGCCTTTGTCTGTTACTTGTAGAACAATGCCTCCCACTTCGCCGCTGGCATCGTTAGTGGATCCCCTGCCACCCCTGTGCTCTACATAGAGAGAGAGGGAGAGAGACATAGACATAGAGAGAGCGAGAGAGAGCGAGAGAGAGAGAGAGAGAGAGAGAGACAGAGAGAGAGAGAGAGAAGAGAGAGAGAGAGAGAGAGAGAGAGAGAGACAAGGCAAGAAGGGCTTTTTATGCCAGAAAAAGAAACATCACTTAGATATCCCAATAAAAATATGGCTCAAAATACTAGACTCAGTTATCGAACCCATTTCCCTTTACGGTTGCGAGATCCGGGGTCCACTTACAAACCAAGATTTTACTAAATGGGGCAAAGATCAAATTGAAACGCTGCATGCAGAGTTCTGCAAATCCATTCTCCGCACAAAACACCCAACAATGCATGCAGAGTAGAATTAGGACGATACCCACTAATAATACAAATTCAAAAGAGGGCATTACAATTTCATAACCACCTAAAAGACAGTGAGGCCGACACGCTCCATAACAAAGCCCTCATCCACAGAGAGACTCTAGAGCGACGCCCCCTCGGCCAGCTGGTTCTGGGACTCTATTCACAAAACCAAGCAGAGCCACCAGACAGAAACCCCATTAGAATAAACCAAATTATAAGAAAACAAAAAGAAAACTACCTCACGCACTGGAAAGAATCAACCAAAAAACTGAGTAAATTAGAATGCTATTTGGCCCTAAACAGACAATACACAACGGCAGAATACCGGAGCACTGTGACCGATCCCAAACTCAGGACATCCTTGACTAGATACAGACTCAGTGAGCACAGCCTCGCCGTGGAGAGAGGCCGCCACCGGCAGACCTGGCTACCAAGAGAAGACAGACTCTGTACCCACTGCACCCAACAGGAGGTGGAAACCGAGCTACACTTCCTAACAACCTGCCTCCTATACCAAGACATGAATTTTGAAAACTTAACAAACAACCAAAAACTTCCATATCTGCTGGGCAAAGTATAAGAATGTGCAAACACAGCAGCAAGATTTGTGAACTGTTGCGACAGGAAAAGGACATCCAACGGAATACAACCTCCATAAAGATTGTCACTCACCTGTCAATCCCCCTTTATTATTATTATCATTCTTTTTCTTTTTATTATTATTAGTTTTTTTCATTATTATTATATATATATATATATACATATAATTTTTTTTTATTTATATATCTTTCTTTTTTTCACTCTTTCTTTTCCATTTCTCCTTCTTTCCATTGTATTTTTGTATTTTTGTATTTTTATATTTTTTGGTATTTTTTGATATATATAATTTCTATATTATATATATATATTTTTTTGTATTTACATTTTCTTTTTTTACTGACCTGTAGGCCTATATACTGCTCTTTATAAGTATACTTTTTATTTACCACTCGCTTTTGGCAATGTAAATGTACGTTTCCCATGCCAATAAATCTCTTAAATTGAAATTGAATTGAGAGAGAGAGAGACAGAGAGAGAGAGAGAGAGAAAAAGAAGACGGAGAGAGAGAGAGAGGGGGGATAGATAGAGATAGAGAAGAGGCAGAGAGAGAGAGAGAGAGAGAGAGAGAGAAGGGGTGGGGATAGATAGAGATAGAGAGAAGCAGAGAGAGAGAGAGAGAGAGATGGGGGGAGAGAGTGACTGAGTGACTACACACACACACACACAATCCACCTCATGGTGGTATGTGTGTGTGTGTGTGGGTAGTCACCACCCCAGCAGCACGGCCCCCCCACAGTCATCTCCCGCAGGCGACACCAGCCGCACGACGAATGCTAATGCTAATGCTAATATGCTAATCCACCTGAGTCAGTGTGTGAGAACAAGACGGGGGGTGTGTGTGTGTGTGTGTGTGTGTGTGTGTGTGTGTGTTGTGTGCGTCGTATGCATGTGTGTGTGTATGCGTGTGTGTGTGTGTGTGTGTGTGTGTGCGTGTGTGTGTGTTGAACCAATTCCAAGGAACCTGCCATGTCAGTGTGTCACGAGGATGTCATAGGTGTCACATTAGTTTGCTAACCAGGTGAAATCACTTGTGTGTGTGTGTGGTGTGTGTGTGTGTGTGTGTATGCGTGTGTGTATGTGTGTGTGTGTGTGTGTGCGGAAAGGGGACGACAACCCAGACATAGATTTGCTCTCTCGATCACGTTGATTGATTGATTGATAATGACGGGATATCGGTCTGCATACGGTTGGCTGTGTACTTCTGCGTGGAAAATACAAAAACAATTTCCATCCATCCCACTTTTTATCAGCCAAGAAACCAAAAGTGTGCCAGGGAAAGAATGTGTCATCTTTATTCTCTGCTCATAACTTTCTATTCATAACTCTCTCTGTATATAAGTATAGATCCTAGTTTACGCTGGAATACTGGAAGTGATGCTGCCATTTTATTTTGGGAGCGGGAAATAATCAGAGATATTCAGATATCAATATGTTGATATTCACGTGCGTTTCTCCAAAAATATGGACGAGGCGGGAAATATTTTAGCGCTGAATAGTAATCACAATGTGCACTCAATGCGTTCTTGTGACTTTCACAATGTCATAATATAATTTACGGCACAAGATTATGAATCGACTCCGATTATATGATTCCTCTTTAATCTCTAGTGTGAGAGTTTTGAACGCTAAACACAACCACACCACATCAGCACAACTCGCTCACAACTCGCCGAAGGAATTGTTTTCGGATTTAACGATGTTCCAAAAAGCTCGGCTTCCGAAGACCCCGGCAGGCCGAGCCGTTTTCCGCTGCGATGCACACAAACAAATCCCTTCTTCACCTTCCTTCGTCTGTTCATCTGATCCGGGCCTGTCCCCGTCCGGCCCCCAACGGCGCACTGAAACCAAGCCCCTTCCAAGCCCAGAGATCCACAGAAACGCTCACTAACCTGAGGGCCCCCCGTGGAAAAACTAAACTCCGAGCTCCTATCCTTATCGGACTCTCTCTCTCTCTCTCTCTCTCTCTCTCTCTCTCTCTCCCCCTTCCCAATTGCTTTGGTAAAGGGAGTTAAAGGCATTGTTAACCTTCTAATCTCATCTTTCTCCTTGGAATTCCAGGAACTCCCTTCACCAATTGCTTTCGTAAAGGGAGTTAAGGAATTGTTAACCTTCTAATCTCATCTTTCTCCTTGGAATTCCAGAGATAATCTCCCCCCCGCCAAAAAAAACAAAACCTGTTATGTCACGCAGACTCCAGCGAACTCGACACAGCTTCTCGAGTCTGTGTTGTGTGTGGAAAGATGGACATATACCGGAGTTTAAAAAGCCCCCTACAACGCATAGAGAGGAGGAGGAGGACGAGGAAGAGGAGGAGGAGGAGGAGGAAGAGGACGACGAGGTGTGTGCAGTATTGTCCCGATTGGATTACTTTTGGTAAACCAAAAATCTATGAAAACACCTGTGAGCAAGCAAGCAAGCAAGCGGGCGGGGGGGGGAGGGGGGGAGCTCAGAGTTTTGGACGACACACACACACACACACACACACACACACACACCACACACACGTTGGAATTATTATCCAAAGTGATTACCTCACTTTTCCCTCCGAAGGGACTATAATAATAATAATAATAATAATGTGCTGACTCACATGCTGAGGCAACACACACACACGGCCGCAGATATATCTTGGAGCGAGGTTTCTAAGGTGAGTTGACTCCATAAGAACTGTTTGTCCTGAGTCACGGTTGTTGTTTTTTTTTGCCAGTGCAGTCATTCCGTGTTCTGCGGCTGGACAAATCTATACTTATTGATATTTTGAAGTATTGATATTACTTATTGATATTTCGAACAGCAACAACAAGGGGCCCCCCCCCCTGTGTGTCAATGTGTTTGCGTGCTCGTCTGTGTACGTGTGATTTTCCCGGAAAAAAACACCATTGACTTGTTTGCTACGGTCTCACACACTCTCTCTTTCTCGGTACGTATGTGTGTGTGTGTGTGTGTGTGTGTGTGTGTTTTTTTTTTATCTCGCTTTATCTTGTCGTGTTGATGTGCAGCGTCTTGACCGCGGGTAACAACAGGCGCTGTCAGACTGCGAGGTGCGAGGTGCGAGGTGCGAGGTAGACGTGGACCAGGGTCCGTGACAACAGAATGCCGTAACTCACGCCAACGCTGGCCCTAACCCTAACCTGCTGCAGACAAATATACATTACGTTTATTGTGTCGTGATCAATGACTAGTTGAAACCAAAATAGGGTGGAAAAAACAGGGCGTTCTCTTATCGAGCGTACCTATCTGCGGAACAGTCTGCCACCCGTAATCAGGGAGGCTGACTCTGCTGATGTATTTAAGGCGAGACTAAAAACCCACCTATTTACCCTCGCCTTTGGCTGCTAGGAGTGCCCCTCAGCTCTAATTACAGCTAAATCAATACCGTTAGCACGACCCTAACCTAGCTGCCGATGGGTACTAGGTCCGAGGATACCTGCTTACTGTGCTCCATCCTAACCGTCATGTTGTCTCCACCATCTAGGGTGCTGCTGTGATCGTGACTGGATACCTGCTGGCCTGACCCCACCTGACGGCTACCAGCTTGCTCTCCAGCCAGCACCCCATCATAATATTACTATTTCCTTTACTATTTGTACTTTGTCGTGTACAATTTGTCGTGCTTTGTTACCCCTGTTTTTAAATGCCCGTATGACACCCGTTGCAGTCCGAGCCATCCCTGGAAGGAGGGATCCCCCACTCTGAGTTCCTCAAGATTTCTTCCTTGTTAATTAAGGGAGTCGTTTCTTGCCCTGAGGGGGGCTATAGGGCTAGGAGGCGTGTCATAAATCACTTTTGGCCCATAATAACCTGGCCTGTAAAGCCCTTTGAGACTGTGTTGTGATTCAGGGCTATACAAATAAAATTGAATTGAATTGAATTGAGAGTCATCCTGGCCATTGAAGCCAACTCTGTCTCTGTCTCTGTCTCTGTCTCTGTCTCTGTCTCTGTCTCTCTCTCGCTCTCTCTCTCTCTCTCTCTCTCTCTCTCTTCTCTCTCTCTCTCTGACTCTGTCTCTGACTCTGTCTCTCTCTCTCCCTGTCGCTCTGTCTCTCTCTGTCTCTCTGTCTCTCTGTCTCTGTCTCTCTCCATCTGTCTCTCTGTCTCTGTCTCTCTCCATCTGTCTCTCTGTCTCTCTGTTCTCTCTCCCTCTCTCTCTCTCTCTCTCTCTCTCTCTCTCTCTCTGACTCTGTCTCTGACTCTGTCTCTCTCTCTCTCTCTGTCTCTCTATTATCTTATCTCTCTTGTCTCTCTATCCTCATATCTTATCATCACACCCACGCTGTGGTAAATATTACAGTAAGACACACACCCAGAAATCAACGGAGTGTGTGTGTGCGCGTGTGTGTGTGTGTGTGTGTGTGTGTGTGTGTGTGTGTGGTGTCTGGACAGTGGGCAGCAGCAGACCCTGCAGGGACAGATGACAGCTATGAATATTTATGCGCCTGGTTGTTGTTTTTCTTTTTAATTTGTGTGCGCTGGCACCTCACAGGCTGCCCCGGGTTGCCAGGTTTCCTCGAGAGGCTGCGTGTACCTGACCCCGAGGGATTACATTTAGTCAGCCGGTTTCCTATTGAAGTCAAGGTTCAACGGCCCCCCCCCCCCCACACACACACACCAGGAGCACACCCCCACAAACTCCCCCCACCTCCCCCCATGAGTCATCGACATGGATATGCAATTACAATTTTATTCATCCATCTCGTCTTTATTCACTCCTAAGATTGGTTCATTATGTTCTGAGTTTTCTTTGTCTCTCTCTCTCTCTCTCTCTCTCTCTCTCTCTCTCTCTCTCACCTCTATTGTTCTCTCTCTCTCTCTCTCTCTCTCTCTCTCTCTCTCTCTCTCTCTCTCTCTCTCTCTCTGCCCTTGCTCTGTTGTCGCTTGGCATCTCTGTGTTTCCTCAAGATAATGATAACGGTTCTAGTGTCCCTTTTACCCGGAATGATGTCTGTTGTCTGCAGTGAGGTCTAGGAGACAGACAGATAAAGGAAGGAAGGAAGGAAGGAAGGAGGGAAGGAAGGAAGGAAGGAAGGAAAGAATGA
>PIJE02001601.1:22476-57476 GCA_002895965.2 Coryphaenoides rupestris
ACCCCCACGTCGGTCAACCAGTCGGCGGGAGGGAACTACATTCCGAGGCGTCGTGTCCGTGACTCATATTCCCGCTCCCCCCCACCCCGTCTGTCCCCACGGCAACAGGTTTATTTATGCAACCTGCGCGCTGTTGCTCACCACCACCCAGCATTATGTCCACAGACTGGCCCGTGAAGTGTGATTATGTGTGTGTGTGTGTGTGTGTGAGAGAGAGAGAGAGATAGACAGATCGATGAATTGTGTGTGTGCGTGTGTAGCTCTCTCACGTTTTTGACTCATTCACACACACACACACACACACACACACACACAATGGCAGGATTATCACTGCTCCCACCGGTGATGCCTTGTGTCCTCAGTGTGTATAATGCTCTCTGAGCTACCGACCCACACCTGTGTCTGGACACGCAGCAGCAGCAGCAGCAGCTACAGCGGCAGCGATGGCAATACGCATGCCCACCACAACACAACAAGACACAACACAACACAAGACAACACAAAACAAACACATGCATGCACGCAAACCATGCAGGCATACACATGCACACGAAAACATGGGAAATATTTAAGCATATATAATCATAATTATGATAATTATCATAATTATCATAAATATCATAATTATCATAATAATAATCAGTCAACCAGTCAACCAGTCAGTCAGCCAGTCAGCCAGTCCGCCAGTCAGCCAGTCAGCCAGCCAGTCAGCTAGTCAGTCAGCCATCCAGTCAGCAGGGTGGGAATTTCTTTCTCTTTTTTTTCCTCTGTCTTACATCACAGTGCCACTCAGTTCCTCACCACCGAGGCTCATTCTCATTCAGCGCTGTGGTCCGACTGGGCAGCAGCAGCAGCAGCAGCAGCCACCGCAACCGTCGGGCCGCCGATGTCAGTCAGACCCACCCGGCGTCAGAGCCCTCACACAGGAAGCTGAGGGGGGGGGGGGGGGCGGGACCGGCGCCAGGATGAAGGGATGGGGGCGCGAGGAGAGAAGAGAGAGCAGGCGGACGAGGACCAGGGGAGGCTGGCTGGCCTCCATCAGAGACACAGTGAATATGGGGATATTCTGGACTTTGTGTACGGCTATGTTTGTTTGTTTGTTTGTTTGTTTGTTTGTTTATGTTTGTTTACATTAGTGTGTGTGTGGGTGGGTGTGTGACTTAATTGCGTGTGCGTGTGTTTGATTGCAATACCACCCAGCCACTAATGCCCCCCCCCCCCCCCCCGCCCCTCCACTTAATCCTTAAGATGACCTACTTCCTGTCTCCTTGGCACAAAACCGCTCCAAAGTTTGTGTGTGTTTCTGTGTATTTCCGTGTGTGTGTGTGTGTGTGTGTGTGTATGTGGCCTTGGCATCGATGGCAGTGCCACACGATCCGGTTACGCAATAGACACACACACACACACACACACACACACACACACACACACGCACGCTAACAAAGACAATGCACACTAGCCGGCTAAAGGAAGCTCCCTCCCCATTCAGAAGCCAATCTAGCAGCCATTTAGTCGCGAGGAGGAGACAGGTTGGCTGGAGGAGAAACACTCGGCTCTATAGAGACCCCTCCTCGCTTCTTTTAAAAAAAAAAGAAAGATCTATCGCTCTTTTATTCTTCTCCTTCTTTCCGTCTTCCTCACTGTCAGACACCCCTTGTCTTTCGTTCTCCTGCCGTTCCATTTCTTCTTTGTTTTCACCGCTCTCGGGGTTATGAACGCAGACTCAGACGCAGACAGAGTCTTGCCAACCACGCTGGCAGGTAATGTAACAAGGGGGGGGGGGGGGGGGGGGGGGGGGGGGCTTTGTCTTTCGTAGAATTGTTCAGGGGTGGAACTGCAGTACAGTAAAAGTATAGTAATACCACAGTGTAGAAGTACTCGGCTACAAATTGAAAGTCCTGCGTTGATGTATGAAGTCATGAGGGACACCCGAAAGAGCCAAATGGTATTCTCTGTGGTACTTTTGCTGTTTATTTTATTGTTATTTTTAGTGATACAGTATATCTCCTAGATTAGGGCCAGAGCTCTGAACAAGTGTTGGCAGTGGTGCAGAGACGTTATCATTGGAGAGAGGCTTTGGAAGTGCCTTTGCTTGCTGTACGCATTTATTCAGCGGATATTACACTGTTAGTGTAAGGAAAGGTCACAGTGGATTCATGCTAATGTGTTGCTCTCTCTACTCTCTCTCTCTCTCTCTCTCTCGCTTCATCCTGACTCCCGAAAGGTTTGCTCAGCCCTTGAGCTGTATCTATGTGTGTGTGTGTGTGTGAACGTTTGCGCATATGCAAAGATACAATTGGTGTGTGTGTGTGTGTGTGTGTGTGTACGCGTATGCATGCGTGTGTGTGTGTGTGTGTGTGTGTGTGTGTGTGTGTGTGCGTGTGTGTGTGTGTGTGCGTGCGTGTGTGTGTGTGTGCGCGTGGCTTTGGGGAATGCATTAATATTAGATTGGGCATGAGTCATGGGCCGAACAGAAACAGTGACAAAAAGTTGGGGCTACATTTAAAAACTTGAAGTTCACACGTTCCTGCCCAATTTATAAAACACACACGCACACGTACACACACACACACACACACACATTTTAATACAACATTGAAAAGTGGATTCTGATGTCTGTGGCTAGTATATTTGGCTAGTATAGCAGTAGCATCTGTACTACTTTATATTAGCTTTGTGACACGCTTATACTTTATAAGCGATGGCTATCGTGGAAGTTTTGTAACTTTAGATTGCAAACTAGCATTGCCTTCTCAAGCTCGAGTCTTGCAAACAAAAAAAATGTCAAAAAGCATTCAAAAAGCAATGTAAGAAAATGAGAGAGAGAGAGAGAGAGAGAGAGAGAGAGAGAGAGAGAGAGAGAGAGAGAGAGAGAGAGAGAGAGAGACAAAGACAGAGAAAAATTCCTTGGCATAGGTTGCAAATGTGGGAAAGGGGAGGATGGCTTTTTAACTTGAACGCCACCCCCCCGTGTGCGTGCGTGTGTGTGTGTGTGTGTGTGTGTGTTTGATTGCAATACCACCCAGCCACTAATGCCCCCCCCCCCCCCCCCCCCCCCCCCCCCTGTGTGTGGAATAGGCCCCCTAGAAATAGTCTCGGAAAATTAATGAATGGCAAACAAAATCCAATCCATCCAGGTCCATTCAATTCAATTCAATTCAATTCAATTGCTCTGAGTCTATCAGACTCTCTCTCTCTCTCTCTCTCTCTCTCTTTGCTCAAAGAATGCCATTAAAAACCAAGAGTGTGGGACAACGTAGCGAGGCGGGGCGTAGGTCTTAACCCGCCCTTGCCCGCCTGCTTTATTATTCACTGGAAGTGCTGCGTGGAATGCTGGTGTCTGGTGCAGAGTCCCAGCTACAGCGGTCACACCGAGCCGAGGAGAGAGGAGAGAGTTCCCAGTATACGCGTCGCTCCCCAGTCGCTCCGTCTCTTGGTCTCGTCTCGTTGTACTTGACCCGCTGCTGCTGCTGCTGTCTGTCTGTCTGTCTGTCTGTCACCCGTGAAACGTACACATGAAAGACAAAACGGCCACTCTGACGTGTGAGTATGCGATCGATCGAGCATTGGCTGATCGATTAGGCTGTGTATGTGTTGGTTGGTTGGTTGTTGGGACGGTGTGTGTGTGTGTGATCGACTCCTTCAACCTACTTTCTTGGAGGTGTCTGGGTCGGTATGAACGGGGGGGTTGAGATGAGACGTCTACTGTGCCTCCTTAGACCTCAAAGCTTTGGATGCACTTATTCATTTATTCACAATATAGATGGTAAAACAGGTTGCTTGTTATTATTAGTTATGCTATAATTGCTCCAGCCAGGTCTATATGTGTGAGAACTGTTCACTGTTAATGCTATATAGGCTATACCATTGGCATAGTGGCACACAGCCTATACTGTAAAAAAATATATGCATGGTGGAAAACTATCTAAAAAACTATCTGGTCTACTTCAATTAGGAGCATTGCCCAGTGGAACTCAGTGCAGCATAACGTGACACGACAGCTTTATTATCCAGCTGCATGCTATATGTGTCTCTTCTAGTGACGTTTCTCGAATAACTGCATTTTTAGGTCACAGCTGTTTGTTTGCGTGTCGTGGGTCTGCATGGATATAGTCCGCATAGATACGGTGCAGGACGTGCACCAATTCTCTCTGGAAAAGTGCAACGCAACGCATTTGCTTCAAGTGCATTCATGTTTCTATGTCTAGAATAGATTAGATAGGTTAGAATAGATTTTCAAGTGATTTTCTTTCTTATTACGTAAATGTATATACATTTTTCTGCCACGCATGTTACGTAACTGTGTCCAATCGAGACTTTAAAACCCTTGTAGGATTACACCAATGTACTCGGTCGTCACATCACTCAAAAGAGTTTTAGATTGCTTTCATTTAATCTGGATCAAGATCGGGATCAGGATCTGGATCTGGGATTTGTTCCCCTTCTTTTCTTTGCTGTGTTTTTTTTGGGGGAAACTCAGCTCGGCTGCAGTACTTTTCCACGACCAGTGGCTTTTTTTCTCCCCCCTCTTGGCGTCTTTCCCTTCCTAAACTTGAATAGACCGACACACACCAGCGTGTTCTATTATATATATATATTATGAGCTGACAATTAAGCAGACACGCTTATACGTGGGGATTATAAAACTACAATCGGTTTAATTGTGTTGTTTGATTGTATTGTGCGTATTGTTAAGTCATGTGAAAGTACAACAGCGTCTTCACCATTTGCTAAAAAATAAAAGTGACGTCTGTGCCACGTCGAACATTAACAATAGCTTACCAATTGTACCCTACGTACACCAAAGTACACTTTTCAGCCGTCATATAATTGTTATTTTCGTGACATTAGACGCGACTAAATCACATGCGTGACGTCACAGGGGTGCGTAAAAGCGCAAAGCGCGGCGATTGGTCAGCACGCGGGGGCCAATCATGAAGCAGAACGGAACACGACAGGAACGCCCACCGTCATTCTCCACGTCAGAGGGGGAAGGAGCTAGCAGGCAGCCCCGCCCACCTCTCCCTGGCCTCATATAAAGCTTTGCCAAAATGCCCAGAGTTTTAGTGTAGTTTTGGAGAAGACACAGGAGATCATACTTCTTTTCTTTTCTTTCTATAATTTATATTATTGTCTACGATGATGATAAAAACGGACACATCTCCTCTGACCTACTCGAAGTCTCGAAGGATAGTAGCATTGCTTACTGGTATGAGTGACAGCCGACTACATCTTTGTCATCTTTGTGTTTTATAATGACAGGAATAATATCATTTGTTTTAATGACTTGCTTTTCTAAATCGGCCTTTCTGTTTTGTGATTTGTATTACAGCTTTTATGAAACAGAGGAGAATGGGCCTGAACGACTTCATACAGAGGATTGCCACGAATTCCTACGCCTGCAAGCAGTGAGTAACTAATCATTATCATATATATGTTCTTATTATTGTACCGTACATGCCTAAGAGGATATTACAAGCCGACATTACAACACATCTGTCTTTCCAGTTTCAAGTTTCAAGTTTCAAGGATTTTATTGTCACTTCACAGTTTACACAAGTATAAGCAGTGAGTGAAAATCTTATGTGCAAAACGCCCGACAGCCGACCGCAGTTATAAAAGAATAGAAATAGAAATAGAATAGAAAACTATATTAACAAAGTTACAAAAAACAAAACAAAAGAAAACTGTATAAAATTAAATAAAGTATACAAAAAAATAATAAGGGAGCAATACACATATAAATCAATGTAATAAAATATACATTGTTATACTTTATGTATCACCGGTAATTTAATGGAGTGGTTTATATTGCTAAACCTCTGCGAACCCTAGCACTAACTTGCATGTTTGTACGTCTTGCCATTATTAATAGTACTTAGCATTGTTATAGCATATTGTATGTTCTTAGATGTTGGTCATGCACTCAGAATGGCACTTCTGCTCTTATCCCAGCTATTATGCAGACAACCTAGCAATTATGAAACTCGTTCTATTAGTCTTGCAGTTATGAATGCTTAAAACCTGCTCTATTCTTATCTTTATGCACCACAGCGATATATTGCTGTCTCCTTCAACAAATGTACTCTTTGTACATCGCTTTGGATAAAAGTGTCTGTCAAATGCCCTAAATGTAAATGTAAATGTAAACGTCTTCCCTCCCAGTCCTGAGGTTCAGTCCATCCTCAACATGAATCCGCCGCAGGACGCTGCTGAGCTGATGAACGCCAACCCATCTCCCCCGGTGAGTAACTCGCGTCACAAATCGATTTACAAAACGTGCGCCTCTCCTCTGTGTAAACTGACGTTAGTCTGACATGTGTGCTCACATGTCGTGTGTGCGTGTGTGTGTGTGTGTGTGGGTGTGTGTGTGTGTGTGTGTGCGTGTGCGTGTGCGTGTGCGTGACGTCAGACTCAGTCAGTCAATGGTTCCTCTTGTGTACACAGCATGTGTCATAGTTTGGTGGTGGTGGTATCTTGTAGACTCGCCGCAGGCACACAACGCCCGCCTTCTGTTTACATCCGTTTTCTTTCCCTCTTCCAGCCCAGCCCGTCCCAGCAGATCAACCTGGGGCCGTCCTCCAACCCCACCGCCAAGCCCAGCGACTTTCACTTCCTCAAGGTCATCGGCAAGGGCAGCTTCGGCAAGGTGCTGCTGGCACGCCACCGCGCCGATGACCAGTTCTACGCCGTCAAAGTCCTGCAGAAGAAGGCCATCCTCAAGAAGAAGGAGGTGAGGAGGCGGCGTTGTCGTCACGGCAACACAAAGAAACACCCCCCCCCCCCCCCCCGGTGACCTTGTTTGAACACACTTTTGACCCTCCTCTTGCTCTGCCTCAGGAGAAGCACATTATGTCGGAGAGGAACGTGCTCCTGAAGAACGTGAAGCATCCCTTCCTGGTGGGCCTGCATTACTCCTTCCAGACGGCCGACAAGCTCTACTTTGTGCTGGACTACATCAACGGTGGAGAGGTGAGGCCCGAGGAGACACTTTTCTCTTGTCTTGGCTATAGCTTGAGCTTAGCTCGCCCTGTTGTTCATGCGCTAATGCTAAACATAACAACAACAACAACAACAACAACTTCAAAATAACAGTCTTCTACACTGTGTGTGGCAGACTTGCGGTGTTTTGTGCCTCGAGAGATACAGTACTGTTTATTATTACATTTTCAATTCAATTGGTTCACTCCCTCGTGGGTTCGATCTCCCCCGCGGGTCGTGAAATCGAGCTGAGGCCAGAAACCTAACCGCAATCGCGTGGAGCCGATACTTTGCACGCTGGAGACTGACCCTACGCGCTATAAAAGACACCGCGACTGTTGTTTTAAGGGTCGACGCTACTGATTGCAGTAGAGTACATTTTCGATATCCCCAGAGGGGCCAATTTGCGACCGCTTGGATGAGATGGCGTCTGAATAGAGGAGAGAGAGACAGAGACACACAGAGAGAGAGAGAGAGAGAGAGACAAACCGACGTAAAGACAGAAATACAGACGGAGGTGGGATAGCCGTGGACAGTTGGAAGGTCGACGGAGCACGCGGAGGACATCCTGTCATGCGAAGCGAGAATCAAAGCTGTCACTCGCTGTCGGGAAACGCCCCTCAGGAAACGGCTGGGTGGGCAGGGGGCCACCGGGAGAGTGAGACACAATTAGCCGCACTGCACCGCACCGAGCCTGTGTATCTAAAAAGAAAAAGCTAATTTCCTGTGATTGTCAGCAGGGCAGAGACGTCGCTGATTAAGAAAAAACCCTCCCCCCCAAAAAAAACCCTTTCCTTTCCTTTCCTTTCCTTTCCCTCTTTCTTTTCGTTCCTGTTCTTCACGACCTTCCCGAACACACTCTAATGTCTCCCCCACCTTTCACCTTCGTCCCGTCCATCAGCTGTCTTTGGAGTTTTCTCTCTCGCCCGCCCCCCCCCCCCCCCCCCTTCCGATCCAGTTCCTGACAGAGTTTCCCCGTTCGGTCTCTGTCTCTGTCTCTGTCTCTCGGCCTGCTGTCTGTCTTTTGTCTGTTCCTCTCCCACACATTTCCGTCTTGCCGCCAGCCAGCCAGCCAGCCAGCCCACCGACTTAGCGTGGGTCATTATGTGTGCAACCAGTCAGAGACCCCCCCCCTTTAATGGCTTCCTTTGAATTCAACATTCAAACAAACGTGTTGGACGCAAGCAAGGGAGCTTCTGACTCTCGCCATTGTTCCTGCCTTCCAGCTCTTCTACCACCTGCAGAGGGAGCGCTGTTTCCTGGAGCCGCGGGCGCGCTTCTACTCCGCCGAAATCGCCAGCGCCCTGGGGTACCTGCACGCGCTGAACATCGTGTACCGCGACCTGAAGCCCGAGAACATCCTGCTGGACTCGCAGGGCCACATCGTCCTCACCGACTTCGGCCTGTGCAAGGAGAACATCGAGCTCAACGGCACCACGTCCACCTTCTGCGGCACGCCGGAGGTAAGAGGGGCGGGGGTGGGGTGGGGAGGTCAAAAGGTCAAAAGTAAAATTCAAAAGTGTGAGTCAAAAGAGAGAGGCAGGCAGTGGCAGGCACAATATACAGAATAAAGATAAAAAAATGAAAACATTATCAGCGGTTATCGAGAATGTAGGAAAATCGGGAATAAATCCACCGTGCATTTCTCCACGAATGTCGTCCGACCGGTTTTGCTCACGTCCTCCGTTTTGTTTGTCCTCCTCCTCTCCTGCAGTATTTGGCCCCTGAGGTGCTCCACAAGCAGCCCTATGACCGGACGGTGGACTGGTGGTGCTTGGGCGCGGTGCTCTACGAGATGCTGTACGGCCTGGTGAGTTTACACACACACACACACACACACACACACACGCCGCTTTTCCATTGTGGGTCCCTCATCACATTCTTTTGCACATTCCTCTGAGCATCGGCCACTTTTTCCATTTCACTGCATGTCCTGTATGTGTATGTGTATGTGTATGTGACGATTCAACTTTTTGAATCTTGAACCTTGAACCTGAAATCCTGACGTGT
This sequence comes from Coryphaenoides rupestris, assembly GCA_002895965.2. Lineage (NCBI taxonomy): Eukaryota > Metazoa > Chordata > Actinopteri > Gadiformes > Macrouridae > Coryphaenoides > Coryphaenoides rupestris. Next base: position 31,468 of record PIJE02001601.1, read on the forward strand.
TCTGCCTCCCTGTCCCCCGGGCCAGCCTCCGTTCTACAGCCGCAACACGGCGGAGATGTACGACAACATCCTCAACAAGCCGCTGCAGCTGAAGCCCAACATCTCCAACGCAGCGCGACACCTTCTGGAAGGACTGCTTCAGAAGGACCGTACCAAGAGGCTGGGCTGCACCGACGACTTTGTAAGTGTGTGTGTGTGCGTGTGCGTGTGCGTGTGCATGTGTGTGTGTGTGTGTGTGTGTGTGTGTGTGTGTGTGCCAGTACCATCGTCGTGAACTCGACCCTTGACTCGACCTTGACTCTCTTTCTCCGTCTTCGGTTTGTCCTCCAGACTGAGATCAAGAACCACATGTTCTTCTCGCCCATCAACTGGGAGGAACTCAACGCCAAGAAGCTCACGCCTCCCTTCAACCCCAACGTGGTGCGTTACCTAAAACCAGCAGCTTCTGGTTTTTTTACATTTTGATTTATGTATAACGGGGACAAACAGTGGACATTGGTCATTGGTGTGTCCCCAGAGTTAGCTAAAACACTGTTTTAATTTATCAGCAGTCCCTGGACTTTTTCCCATTATTAAACAGTTTATAACTACAACTGACTCTCTCTCTCTCTGTGTCTTCAGACGGGTCCCAACGACCTGCGACACTTTGACCCCGAGTTCACGGATGAGCCGGTGCCCAACTCCATCGGCTGCTCCCCGGACAGCGCCCTGGTCACGGCCAGCATCAAGGACGCGGCCGAGGCCTTCCTGGGCTTCTCCTACGCACCGTCCATGGACTCCTACCTATAGGTGGCGGCAGAGCGCCGCACGCCGCCACACAAGACGCTGTTTAAGACATGTGGGGTTGGGGGCGGTAAGGGGATGGGAGCGCATGTACCTGGAGCCGGGGGTGGTATCTTCACGGACACGGAGAGCGCTGCGGGAAACGCACACTCGCACACTCTCGCCTCCCTCCCCTCATTCTCCCATATCCAGCTGGATGATGATGGACACCTATCGGCCATCTTGAATCCCTTACGAACCCCGCCTCTCCCCCCCCCCATCATCATCCTTTCCATATTCTAAACTCTCTTAACTCTTGGAGCGGTTTGAGAGGACATGCAATGATAGCCACCCCCGTCCGGCGACGTCGCCCCCTCCACGCGGCGTTTCGCGCTGACAAGCCGAGGACATTCTTTTTGCACATTAGCAGCTCAGCGACGAGGCTCAACTTGAAACGTGACAGAAACACTATCCCATGCATGTGCACTTACCAGTAGACAAACGAAAAACACAAGAGATACAATAAAAACCCACCAAGACATCGGCACACACACACACACACACACACACGCGCGCACGCACACGCACACACACGTTTTAGAAAAGGGTTCAAGGCTTTCCCGAACGGAGGTAGACTTTGGCGTCCCACCGTCCCCCATAACGTGGTTTCCAAGCGTTGTCTTCACAGTGGTGCCCGCGAGCCCGCCGGTCTGAGCTAACATGGAGATAAGTGTGCATGTGGTGCATTAGTTTCTTCTCATTGTTCAGATATATTTTTCCATTTGATTAAAAGAAGGGGAGATATTTAAAGCTGAATGTTACAGAGGAGGTCTTATTTTTGGGGGGGGGGGCGAGGGTCTTAAAAGGTGCCTTTTATTTTTCTTCTCCACCAGACGTGGCTTTTATTTTTATTTTTATTTTATTTGTCAACACATTCATGGTCTCCCAACTCCGCGTTTGACCTCATTGTCGTGTGGTCAGTTGTTGTTGCTGTTGTTCCACAGACGTCTCTCTGTCTCTTCGACCGATGGCGACTGATAAAGGCGCCAGACCAGGGCAAGGGAGAAAACTGCTGCTATGAGCGGTGTGTGTGTGTGTGTGTGTGTGTGTGCGCTGTGTGTGTGTGTGTTTGTGGTCTAAAACAGTGTGTGTGTGTCTGTGCGCTTGTGTGTTTAAAAGCATTCCCTTTCTTGTGTTTTAAATTTTTTTTTGGGTTTATTTACGAGTCCCTCTCACAATGTCCTCCATACTTGCTCACGACACCGAACACAGACCCCGGTCCAATAACATCCAAACTTGACATTCCATGTTAATATTGCTGTTAATGCAGTTTGAGGGTATTTAAGTTTATTCTTTTGTATATTTGGAGTTACGTGTACTAGTTTTAATGTATATTGAACAAAGACATGACTAAAGGTATGCCGACAATATGTATATGTAACAATTTATGTTAAATGTATTGTAAATTGTAAAACTCTTTCAGATTTATGTGACCATGAACGGTTTGCAATAAAAAAAGTTTAACTTAACACCTGTGCCTTGTTGATGATCTATTATAGAAAACTTGTATTTCACATACAGTATGTCTATCGGGCCGACACATATCCATTAATAGCCTTTATTTAGATTTTTTATAACCTTTTATCCTGGTTTTTGAGCCATGGCCCAGTGGTTATATATATAACAAAGTATCTCAGCTTTTAAGAATTCAGTTAAGTTTTTGAAGGCCGATGTTAAAGTGGTAAACAACTGCACAAGAATGACTCTGCAGGACTTGCTGTATACTTGGCAGGGAATGGAGCCTGTGATCTCTTGACCATAGCGTTCTATATTAGCAGTTAGACTTCAACCAACCCCCCCCCCCCCCCCCCCACCCCACCACCCACTATGTGCGTCAGCACCGTTATGCAAGTTCGGCCTTTGACGTTTAAGTGTGTGTGTGTGTGTGTGTGTGTGTGTTGTGTGTCCATGGATTAACAGATAAGGCCTCTGTAGGTCAACAGATTTGTATGAACCCTGACGGTAAATTCAGACGCTTCAAGTGACTTTCACTTTTAGGCCTTGTAGCAGCCAATAATGTAATAACTGGCAACAATTAAATAATTTACCAATTCGTATTGTAATAAAAGTCAATAATGTAATAACTGGCCAATAATGTCATACATTTTCTAAACCAACCTAATGTAATAACTTATTACATTATTTGGCAGATTATTACATTAGCTGTGTAATTTTTTTTTTAAAAGATGAAAGAATTTAATCACTGAGCTCATAATGTAATAATATACTTATATCACTATATTTAAGTTGTATTTATTGGATATAAAGTGTCACACTTCCATGACACTCACCCTTACTGTTACTGCTACGCTTACTGCCAATAATGTAAGAAGTTATTACATAGGTATGTCGTTAGGCAAATCACTGTACAAAACCTCACATCTTCAGGTCATTCTAGAAAGAATAAAACACATTGCTCTCCTCCTATGATTTATTTGGCGATACAAATAAATAATATGTTTTACTTGGAGGTACTATTATGAAAAAGTTGCCTTTTAGTCGACTACAGCTCATTTGATCACACAGGTGTCCAGTCCCCGAACTGTGTTCTCATAAGTTGTCCATCAGCGCCATCTAGTGGGTATTTTTGGGAGTAGGCCTAGCTGTAATATTCCTTATCCTTGTGTATTTTCTAGATGTGTGATATCAACCAAACCTTGCTTTCTTTTTTTATTGTATTTATTGCTTTATTTACACCAATGGGGCTGTATATAATCTATTAAAGTTGTAACAATGACTGAGGAAGGAATGTGAAATGGACGGTAGGCTACGTGAGTCATTTGAAGAGTTTCACGTCATCTGATTGCTCCTGTGTTTAATGTTGCACACGACCCCACTCTTGGGCCTGAGGGTTCCGGTGTCCAGGATGTCAAAGGACTGTCCGGGGACCAGGCTGAACTCAAACCTCTGAAGCAGTTTGGCCATCACCACCTTAGCCTCCATCTGAAATCACATTCGTTCACACGGCTCAGTTTGTGTGTGGACCTGTGTGTCTTTTTCTGAGTTAGTGTGTTTGGTGTGTCCACCTGTCTCCCACCTGCGCAAACTTCTGTCCCAGACAGGCACGTGGTCCAAGAGCGAAGGGGTAGTAACAGTAGTAAGGCCTGTAGGAAGACAGCTGCACTTAATACACAGCTCTCTCTTTCTTACTTGAAGACTGTCCACTGAAGTGAATGTGGAAAGATTCATACATTCATATTGTATAAAAGTAGCTTGAGCTGGTAGAGGTAACCATTTATTATCATAAGGAGCCAATCATTTCATTGTGTGGATGATTTGAGAAGAAAAAATACATATTTCGTCTGTTAATCATATGTACGATATGATTATACACACATATTCAACATACACCAATGTCTTGTATTAATGCCGGCTGCTTACTTGGGTGCGTCAGGGTGAAACCGGTCCGGATCAAACTGCTGTGGGTCCTTGAAGAATTTATCCATCCTCCCACAAACATAAGAGTCAAACTGTAAAATACACAAGACAACATGTTTAAACCTTTAACTTACTCGCTGTCAAACTAGCTTTTCTCCATAGCAACTTACAGCGAATTCTTTATTTTAGGAGCAGCTAGGGGCTTGGGCACCTCTGCGGACATTGGGGTTCCACTAGACTAACACATCTTGATTATCATTATTACTACTACTATAACTGTATTTATTTCACCAATAACATTTCTCTTATTCTCGTTAGGTTTTGACTAGATTACTCCAGGAGTGACTGACCATGTGTATAACTCCTCCAGGTACGTTATAGCCACCGATGGTCATGTCGTTTGACACCTCACGAGAGGTTCCCGGAACAGTGGGGTACAGTCTCAGGGTTTCCTTCAGCACCTGGAGGAAGAATATCCTTTATTTTATATAGACAATCATTTACAAAACAACACAGACCACTAACCGGGTGCTTTCATGGGAGATTCATGCATTTAAGTGGAAAATAATACGTTCACAATGTAAACAAACATCAAAAATTGTTGGAGAACATTTGGTTGTTTTCATGCTGTCATTTAGGTTCATTATATCATTCTATTAAATACATACACATTTCATTGCATTTGCCTACAAATTTCAATGTATACATTTGAAGATGTGTTGCTATGACATGGGTTAAGGAAAGGTGTGGGTAATTTTGTACTTAATATAATATACTTTAATATTAATAATACTAATATACTATTATGGGATGTACCTGTGAGAGATAGATCAACTCTCCCAAATCCTCATTGCTAATCTCCTTCTTCATTCCAATGACAGCATCCACCTCTTTCTGCGCTCTGGTGAACCAATCAGGTTACAGGAATGTCTCTGTCAATCTCCACATGATGAATGAAACATACGGTTTGCTGCTAACTGCTTCTTGTGTTGCCTCTTACTTTTCCATGATGTCCGGGTGTCTGGCCAGTTCCATGATGCAGAACGCCAGCTGATTGGCTGTCGTTTCCTGTCCTGAAAGTGAAAATATCTCGTTTTTTAAATGAAGACAAGTAGTTTGGCCGTGTGAACAGAATATGCTCACTCGCTATGGATAAATCCACAACTGTTCTATGAGGTCTACACAACAGAAAAGTCTTGTTTATGTTGTGGCTCACCCGCGATGAGGATTGTCACAATGTTGTCCAACATAAAGTCCTCGTCTTCTTTTGTCATCTCCTCTTCTGCAATTAAAAAATTTAGTTTTCTATACATCTATCAAACCGTATCCTTCAAAGACTTCTTGTTCAAGACCCAGACAACCTTGCCCCACTGATTTGATGATCTGAGTGAGGATGTCTTTGGGGATGTTTTCTCCATTTTGGATGGCAGCTCTCCTGTTGGAGACCCAGGTGGCTCCTGTGTCGCGCAGAAGCTGACACGCCTCCCTCACCTCCTTGATGAAGGGCCAGTTCTTGGGTAAAGCTGAAAGAGTCGCATGTTCACATTTCAATCGTGTAATCGTGTAGTAGTGCACAGAGAGCTGGGGGGGGGGGGGGGCGGGTGTTCAACTTCCATTCAAAAGGTTATGGGTTTGATTCCCAATCTCGGCAGCTCACCTGTAGGACCCCTTGAGCACGATGCCTAACCCCTAACTGGGAACATATATATTTGACAGTAGGAGGCTGGGTTACGAACAGGAATCCAAGGGTCCGGACCGAGGGCCCGACTCCCGTAACCCAAAGATGCAGACGGATCATTATTATTAAAGTTACCTTGAAATTAAGGTTTTCTGAGATGAACAGCCATTGCCTTTCAGACAAGTGTCAATGGCTTTGGGGAATGAGTCTTTGCTGATGAGGATCTAGATCCATTCCAAGGCCGCCTGTTGTATATTACCAATAAAGCAGAAATACAACGTAAGATGTTATGGTGGGGAAAACTTGCTGAAAATGTGTTCTGTGAGCAAGGAGCCATAAAGTTAGCTGTAAACTGTGCATCCACTCACTAACTATGACATGGAGGACGGATATTTTGATCAAATACCCTTGACGATGACATCTAAGGTCACACAGGTTGGACTAACTGGAACATCTTTGCTTCTTGTTTTGCAGTCTTGCTAACTTTTGTGAGTTCAATCCATGGAGGTTTGCTGCCCTCTCGTTGAAGGTCCCCCACCAGGCCCCTGAGTACCTGCCAAACGATGCCAGAAGTCTTAGTTGGCGTTAGCACAGATGATAATGCGATGTGTGAGATTGTTTGTGTGTAAGAAAACTTGCATGTTACCGCATGGTGTATTATGGTGTATTACGTTGCATAATTATGTTTAAATCCACTTAAAATTTGACTGTGGAGTATGTGTGGTTGGTGGCTGGTTTAAGCAGCCTCACCTGGCCCTGGAGTTAGAGTCTAGGGTTGGGTGAGGCTGCACACCCGTTGTGATGCATTGGCCAATCAGTGCACAGGGAGCACTATAGACAGGGCAGGTGCATGCTATAGTTGACTACAGCATGCACCTGCCCTGTCTACAAACAACTACAAATCCGGAATTAAAGCGGTTTATTCAACATCTACCCATGTCCTGTTTGTCGGACGAGCCCCAGAAAAGGCCACTTGAGGTGCATGCGGGCCCATGGCCACATGACTTACAGACTACTGAAGGCAGGGTCCATAATTCGTCGTTGTTGTACCACTGCTCATGGTTGGTAGCTGTCACCAAGCCATTTCCCAGGAACCTTGTGTGGAGAAAATCGTAAGAAATTCAAATTACACCAGTTGATTGAGAAATAAAATGTGTGTGTATGTGTGTGTCTGAAGCAATCTGGATCAGACAAATGTATCATACGTTAATTCCCACATAATCACTCACTTTTCATTGCTAATCCCTCATCCCTCATCATTTTATATGATGTAATGACATTACTTTCTAGCACGCATTGCTGTGTATCTTTCCATTGGCCTACCTCACTCCAAAAAGATGAAAGAGCCGTTTGTACACAAGTTTGTCTTTTGGGTATTTAGGGGACATCAAGACCTCCTGAAATCACAGGTGGAAAAAAAAAAAGATAACCTTAACCTTTGTACCACTTGTTGGGCAGAGCCTCGTTGAATTGCTCTTTTACCTTAGTAGCCTCTGGACAGGTCACTACAACAAGAACCACTGAAGGCTGTTGGACCTATACCTTGGTTCTCGTGGTTGCTTACGGCTATTCCATTCCTACGGCGTTGTGCGCGTTGTCTGGTTCTTTGTTCTCCTCACGCTGCCTCTCCATGGACGTGGAAGCCGGGCGTTGCGCTGGTCCTTTGTTCTCCTCTGGACACGCCCAGGGACCGAGCTCCGCAGGTGAGCCTCGTTCTTCTTTATATCTCCAATCACTCGCATTCATGGACCAATGACTGGGGGACAAATTAATTAGGGAGGAGGGAGCACCCGGGGGAAAGGCGCCGCGTGCAAAAAGTCCAAGACGCCGCCAATTATTCACACCTGAGTCCACGCCAAACGTCCACTCTGGCAACACCGCAAACAACAAATCACTGCAACTGGGTTAACACAAACAATTATATTGAAGTCCATGCACAAACAATAATTCACCACAGCAAAATAGAAAGCTCAATTAACAACACTGCACACACAACAAACCACATCAAGCTTATTGGACCCATCCCACAGTCCCTGCCACACAGTCCCTGCCAGCCCGTGACACACCCATCCTCAAAAAGCCTGGCCTGGACACTGACAACCCCAACAACTTCAGACCCATATCCAACCTTTAATTTCTCTCAAAAAGCCTGGAACGCATCGTCGCAACACAACTCAAACAATACCTCCACACCAACAAAATGTATGAAATATTCCAATCCGGCTTCCGAACACACCACAGTACTGAAACCGCTCTGCTCAAAGTCACCAACGATCTCCTACTCTCCTCTGATTCTGGCTCCCTCAACATTCTCCTCCTCCTCGGCCTCAGTGCAGCCTTTGACACCATTAACCACTCCATCCTCCTCAGTCGCCTGCAATCCTGCATTGGCATAACTGGTTCAGCATTCTCCTGGTTCAAATCCTACCTGTCAGACAGATTTCACTACATCTCCATCAATAACTGCAAATCCCCTACCACCCCAGTCTCACATGGAGTCCCTCAAGGCTTGATGTTTCATCCTCTACATGCTCCCCCTTGGTCACATCATTCACCACCATGGACTACAATTTCACTGCCGACGACACCCAGCTTTACATCTCCACCAAATCCATCACTCCTGCCATTCTCTCCACTCTCACGGACTGCCTCACTGAAATAAAAACCTGGATGACAACAACTTCCTCAAACTCAACTGCAATAAATCGGAAATCATCATAATCGGCCCAAAATCTCTCCTCCCCTCCTCCCAGAAGTGCTCACTCTCCATCGACGGACTCACACCCTCCCCCCTGGTCCGTAACCTCGGCATCATCATGGATCCCACCCTCTCTTCAAGTCACACATCAGCAACATCACCAAAACATCCTTCTTCCACCCCCGTAATATTTCACGACTCCACCCCACCCTCTCCTCCTCAGCTGCAGAAACACTCATCCATGCCTTCATCACCTCCAGATTAGACTACTGCAACAGCATTCTTTATGGTTTACCTTCCACTGTCCTTAAAAAATTGCAATATGTTCAAAACTCAGATGCCCGGTTACTCACCCACTCCCGCTCCAGAGAACACATCACACCCATCCTCCAACACCTTCACTGGCTTCCAATACAGCACCGAATCCATTTCAAGATCCTCCTCATCACTTACAAAGCTCTCAATACTCTCACCCCCTCATACCTGGCAGATCTCCTCCATCACCACACCCCCACTCGCCACCTCCGATCTACCGATGCCAACCTTCTCACCCCCATCACCAAGACCAAGTACCGCACCTTGGGGGACAGAGCCTTTGCCGTCGCTGCCCCAACCCTCTGGAATTCCCTGCCTCCTAACATCCAAAACTCTGACACACTCACTTCTTTTAAAAACAAGAAAGCCTACAGTATCTGACCTCCAACTCCACCATTCTCTTTCACTCTGCAACCTCTATATTTGTTTTTGTTTCTGTATTCTGTATTCTGTATTCCGTATCTGTGTACATTTATGTTATATGTTTGTTCATTGTGAAGCGTCTTTGAGTACCTTTTAAAAGCGCTATATAAGTCCTATGTATTATTATTATTATTAGTGACCTATAACTACCCTTTGTGTTACTAGTGACCCATAAATAGTTACACCCTTTGTGTTACTAGTGACCCATAACTAGTTACACCCTTTGTGTTACTAGTGACCCATAGCTAGTGTATCTTTGGTCCAAAATGAAGTGAGGTGACTAGACTGACTTACTTTAATTGAACTGATTAATTGATGTGATGGCTCAGGGAGTATAAGGATGATAATAACCTTATGTCCTAAACTATGATCCAATATATAAGGATTTTTGCGGGTGCACTTTTCACCCCAACATAACTCACTTTTAATGTCAGTAATGGCACCGCGTTCCTCGCCAAGACCTGGCGGAGGTTAAAAAAAGTGTATTTTATGAAAGTTTATTATTCTTATTATTATTATTATTATTTCCGACCTCCACAGGAAATAAAACGGCAGATTAATGAATAAAAAGAAGCAAAAATAATTTGCCTACTGAATGCCTACTGAAGGTGGCAAAGTTTCAAGGGAGGTCAGAAGGGCAAAACCAGCCAGGCATCAACCATCCATGATGGTTTGCACCAGCCAGGGATCAAACAGAAACAAATATACTTGCAGCAGATGTTTGATTTAATCTAAACATGACACATGTTCTATGGCTAAATGTTACAATAAGACGAAATAAACAACAGATATGATGCTGCATATTTTATTCATGTATTTCTATGTATTCATACATCATGTATTCATACATACAAGCGGAAAGGGAGTACCAGGACAACAAACTCTGCACTGCAGTTGTCACCCATCGGTCTTCTTCGGGTCATATTTAGCCAGCCCAAATTCTCATCAATCCGGTAAACATTGGTCTGTTAGACCTCCGTTTCCGGAGGACTGGGCTTGGAGGCACAGTGCTGTAAGAATACAGTGTGCATATGTTAGACTGTTTTAATGTACAATAAGGTGGAGGCGGGTGGAGGTGGGTGGAGGAGGTGGATGGTGGTGGTGGTGGAGGTGGAGGTGGGTGGTGTAATGTTCACTGTTTCTGTCTGATTATTGAATCTATAAAACGAGTGTAATAAAGTGAATCAATTTATTCATTTCCACCTGGGCATCCCCATCCATCATTCCACATCCGGTATCCGGTATAACACATCATATCCTGGCAGATCAACTGTCGTGTGATTGGTTATAAGAATACTACATCCCCCTTCTTAAAATCAAGTGCCTATGAACATAACACATCTGGCATTTAATCAATCACATTTCTACTGCTCCGGTAAGTAAACTATATTTCGACATAAGTGCATATTATTCTAAACACTGCAAATAAGTGAAGGCAACAATGTAACTTGCAACATAACACCATTTTCTTTTTCAGCATTTTCTTTCAGCTTAAGATAACCAAAATTATTCAAATGAGGCAGATCCTTCAGGTAAGTAAAACACAGGTAAGTGCCATAACACCCTTTCTTACATCCAGTATGTTCAGTGCAATTCAAAATGATGCATTCAACAGGGTGATTATGATTTTCTATACTTCTTTCACATCTTTTCATTCTCCATTTCAGTTTTCCTTTTTTTTTTTCCCATTACAAATGTCCATAAGGCAGCGATCTGCCTACACCCTTTACATTTACAGCTCAAGGATCTTCCTTGGGTTAACTGTGCGTCCAGACCTGGTAGTGTATGTGCGTGAAGATGTAGTCTCCTGTGTTGATGTCTCTGTATCTGTATCAACGTTTGGTTCTGGCTGTACTCCACAGCTTGTGCGTGTAGTGTTGTCTTTTGTCTGTAGCAGGTGGCGACGATTGCGACGGTAGGTTTGACCCTCATCAGTACGGATGTTGTAGGATCTCTCTGTGTTTGCAGGCTCTGTCATGGTGGCAGGTTTCCAACATCCGTTAGGCTGTTGGATGTTGACTGTTGCACCACACTGTAGTCGGTGTTGTGCCTGAACGCGTTCATTGAACGATAGTTCATGAACTCGTTCATATTTTGGGCGAACGTGAACTGAACGTACTGTATTACTGCCTGATGAACGTTACTGTGAACGCGTTCATTCTGGTGTCTGTGAACGCACGCTCTCTCAGGTTAACTTCGTTCAATAGGGTGCCAGATTTCTACAGAGCCTTCCAGGCGAAAACCCGGCTAAAACACACCGTAAACAGGCCTTAATATGTAACGGAAAAAACACCCAATCTGGCAACATCAGCCACCAGTGTCGCACTGAAGCATGCGTCATCAAAACAAAAAGCAGCATGGAGGTGACAGCAGGATGCCGGCGACAAAGCAGCAAGGAGGCGTTGTATGATCATTTAAAGCGTTAAAGCAACAATGGGGAAATGCTGTCCCCTCAATGCTAATGTAAACCCTGGTTGGATAAGGATTAAAAATTGGATATGAAGATGAAATCTGACACATAGTTTCAGTGTTAAAACTGATAAAATAATTGCTGTCTGTGGTTCTATATGGGCTGTGGCAATAATTTTGAAAAATAATAGCTCGCAGCAACTGAAAAAATGAACTATGAACTAGTTCATTTTTGGAACTGTGAACTTAGTTCAACATTTTTAATTATGAACTATGAACTGAACTAGTTCAAATTTGCGAACTGAACTTTGAACTCGTTCATTTAGAAAGTGAACTTTCCCAGCAAGCTAAGGTATGGATCCTTCCTTTCTGCTTTTGCTTTGTCCAGTATCATCTTGGCTGTTTGGACTGTTCTCTCGGCAAGACCGTTGCTCTGTGCATAGTGGGGGCTAGAAGTGTTGTGGTTAAACTCATATGCTTTTGCAAAGCTTTCGAACTCCCTGGAGCTATAGCAAGGACCATTATCACTAATCACTCTCTCAGGTATTCCTTGTCTAGCAAATATGGCTTTCATTTTGTGAATGACTGCAGACGAAGTAGTGTAATGTAGTCTTTTGATCTCAAAGTATCTACTATAGTAATCTACGACTACTATGTATTCTTTCCCTTCAGATGCGAACAAATCTGTACCAACGACTTGCCATGGCCTCTCCGGAATAGGATGTGAGATCATTGGTTCTTTTGTGTTTGAGTTGCGGTGCTCTATGCATATGGAACATCTCTCCACCATGGACTCTATCTGTGCATTCATGCCAGGCCAAAACAAAATGTCCCGAGCTCTTTGTTTCCTCTTTTCTATTCCCATGTGCCCTGTGTGTATGCGTCTTAACATGTCTTCTCGTAGTGTGTGTGGAACGATGATCTTCTCACCTTTGAACAGCACACCGTTGATCTCTGTGATCTCATCTCTGTGATTCCAGAATTCAGCGACACTGGGTGGACACTTCTTTCTTGATTCAGGCAGTTAGCTGTGCGTCTTGCGTTGTAGCTGCCTGGATTTCTATAAGCTTGCTGTCGCTCACAGGTAAGTTGCTCATGAGCATGTGCACTTAATAGTAATGTCATATCTGTGTAGTTGTAGTATCATGCGCTGAAGTCGTACAGGTTCCGCTGCAAGGGGTTTTCTCAGTATCGATTCGAGGGGCTTGTGGTCAGACTCGATGACTACATGGCGACCAAACACGTATTGGTGGAAACGCTTACACCCAAAGAGGACTGCGTACAGCTCTTTCTCGATTTGAGCGTAGTTTTCTTCAGACTCATTCAATGACTTTGAAGCATAGGCAACCGGCCTACCTTCTTGTAGGAGCACTGGTCCGAGGCCACTCTTGGATGTACTTGCAGTATCAGTTCCTTTTTCGGATCAAAGTACGTGAGGACCGGACCTGGTTCCTGTACAATGAGATCTTTCATGTTCTGGAATGCCATGTTGTGTGTTGCGTCCCATACAAACTCACTGCTGTCCTTCAGTAGTTGACGTAGTGGTGCGTTCACCTCTGACACTCTAGGTGCAAATCGGGCCAGGTAGTTGGTCATCCCCAGTATTGTCTCTAGCTCTGCTTTGTTCTGAGGTCGCTCCATTCTTCTGATGGCTTCCACCTTGTCTGGGTCTGGTTTGATGCCCTCTCGACTCAGCCTGTGTCTGAAGTATTTGACCTCTGGAACACAGATGATGTCTGGGTTTAACTTTACCCCTCTTTCCTTCGTTCTCTGCAGCATGGCACGTAGGCTTACGTCGTGTTCCTCTTTTGTTTCTGCCATACACCAGGATGTCGTCGACTATGGCTGCAACACCGCTGAGGCCCTCATAGGTTTCATCGATCCTCCTCTGGAACTCGTCCTGTGCTGAAATGACACCAAAAGGAAGGCGGAGAAACCTGTACCGGCGAACCACAGTGTTAAAGGTTGTCAACATTCTGTCAGTTTGATTGCCGAATAGCCTGACCAAGCATCGAGCACACTGAAGTACTGTGCTCCAGCCAGCTTTGGTGTAACATCATCCAAGGTAGGCATTGGGTAATGTGGTCTTTGTATTGCCTTATTCAGGTCTTTGGGATCAAGGCATATTCTCAGTTTGCCAGTGCTGGGTTTTTCAATGACTACTAGTGCATTTACCCATTCCGTAGGTTCTGTTACCTTGTTGATGATTCCCTCCCGTTCCATCTCCTCCAGCTCGTCCTTCAAACGGTTGCGGAGCTTGTGTGGAATCCGTCTTGGAGGGTACACCACTGGTACTGCATCTGGTTTCAAGTGGATGATGCATTCAACTGTCCAATGCCTTTGAAAATATCAGAGTACTCCTCCATAATGTTAGTAGGTTCATTTTGTACTGCATTGACAGATAGCACCAGTTTGACTAAACCCATGTCTAGACAGGCTTGCAGGCCTAGGACAGGTGGGGACCAACATATAACTCCTTCATGGCAGTAGTGTCTTTGTACTTGCATTCTAAGTCACACATCCCTTTTACATGTAGTGCTTGACCACCATATGCACTTCAGCTGATATGCAGACCAGCTGAGTTTTATTTCAGCTGGTCTTAGGCTTACATCTTTGAAGTCCTTATTGAAAGTGTCTTTTGGTATTGTGTTTAAATCGGCACCTGTGTCCAGTTTAAAGTTCAGTTTGTGCCTTTGTGGTCCCAACTCAAGTACAGCAAATGCTTGCTTCTTGTTATTATCACTGGATTTTTTAGTAACTGTATCTATGGAGAATTCTTCCTCTGTCTCCATCATCATCATCTTTTGATATTCCATGTACTTTGCGTGTGTATATCTGTTGTTGTAGTCCTGTCTTGCAAGCTTTAACAAAGTGATAACATTTCTTACATATATTGCATTGTTTCCCTTTTGCTGGACAGACCTCATTGTCATTGTGTTCCACACGTCTTGTTACTGTATATTTTGTAGTCATTATCTCCCTTGGCATATCGCCCCTTTCTGTAGCTTACTGCTTCGTTCCTGTTGGGCTTCGTATTTATAGCATGTACAGCTGAATCGCTGCTGGCGCGGCTGCCGACCATCGCTTTGATTTGCTCCTGTGACAACTCATGCGATCTAGCGATTTCAATGGCTTTTTCTAGGGTCAAATCTGGTCCGTGGGTTAGGAGCTTTTCTCACACTCTTGGTGAGCTGTTTGCAAAAACGATCCTATCCCGTACCATTTCATCAATATTAGCATAGTTGCAGTCCTTAACGAGTAACTTTAGCTCAGTTACAAAATGTTCAAAAGACTCGCCCACGTGTTGCATTTTCTCATGAAACGTATAGCTAGCGAAGATTGGATTAGCTTTGGGAATCACATATTCCTCATATTTGTCATAGTACGTTTTCAGTAACTTAGCTTCGTCAGCTGTAAGTGTCCAAGTGTCACGCTGTACAGGAGGACCCAAACGCAAGACCCAGACTCGGAGTATAGGAACAAAGAATATTTATTTATATGAGAGACAGGCAGGCAAGCAGGCAGGCAGGCAGGGAGAGGAGTGGGCTGGCTGCAGACGGGTCACGATCCATACTGACTAAATCAATGATCTGGGCCTGAGTGTGTGGAAAGCCGGGGTTCTTATCTTGTGGTTGATTGCAGATAGATGGATAGCTGTCCTCCTGGTTACAGCTATCTGGAGAAAGCCCGCAGCACTGGTCGTGGTGGTGGCCTAGCTGTTATACACCGACAAGAACTGGAGCTGTCCCCCATCATCCCTCTGCTTACACAGTCTTCATTTGAATGTCTTGCAGTTAAATGTAAGCCCCCCTTCCCCATGACCTTACTTCTCATCTACCGGCCCCCCAAACCCAACTCAGCTTTCATCCCAGAGATGCACGACCTTCTCACTACACTCTGTACAACCTCTGCTAATATCATAATTCTTGGAGATATAAATATTCATGTCGACACCCCCTCCTGTCACTCTGCAGCCGAGTTCCTTCAACTACTCGATTGTCTCAACCTCCAACAGCATGTCGACGTCCCCACACACTCCAGGGGACACACCCTCGACCTGGTCATCACAAACTCCACACCCATTAGCAACCTACAGGTCTACGATCTGGGTGTGTCTGACCACAAGACCATCTCAGTGGAGCTGCTGTTCCCCTCCCCCCACACCAAGCCCAAGCGGCAAATTCATTTCAGGAGCCTGAAAAACATCAACCCAGACGCCCTGACTCTGGACCTCCAATATCTCTCCTCTGGCTCTGCTGACCTCCCCTCAGTCACTGAGTCAGTGGACTTCTATAACCAATCTCTGAGCAGTCTCCTGGATCTCCACGCCCCTCTCAAATCCCGAACAGTCTCCTTCTCGCGCTCAGCCCCCTGGTACACCTGCGAGCTGCGGAAGATGAAGACAGCTGGGCGTGTCCTTGAGCGGCGTCTCAAGGCTTCAGGACTGACTGTTCATAAACAAGCCTACAGAGAACATCAAAAGGCCTACGCTAAGTCCCTCAGAGATGCACGGTCACAGTTCTATTCCAACATCATTAACAATAGCCCTGGCAACTCCAAGCAACTTTTCTCTACCATAAATCACCTTCTCAAACCGCCAACTCTCTCGCACTCAGAGGCAACAGAGGAGAGCTGCAATAACTACATCACTTTTTTCAGAAAAAAAGTAGATAACATCCGCTCCCTCCTCTCCAGCTCCGCCGTCCTACCTGTCCCGACTGCTGACCCACAGAATGGAATTGCCCAACCTCTCTGCTGTTTTTTCGACCTTACACAGCGAGAGGTTGAGGACATCATTAGGACGATGAAGCCATCCACCTGCGCCCTGGACCCCTTCCCCACAGCCCTGGTGAAATCCAACCTCTTCGCCATAAGCCCTCTCATCACCAAGGTCATCAACCACTCCCTCCAGGCCGGCCATGTTCCATCTGCGCTAAAAACTGCTGTCATCAAACCACTTCTCAAAAAACCCACCTTAGACCCAGAAGTCCTCAGCAACTACAGGCCCATCTCCAACCTTCCATTCATCATAGGTCACACGGTTGACTAACTGGAACATCTTTGCTTCTTGTTTGCAGTCTGCTAACTTTGTGAGTTCATCCATGAGGTTTTCTGCCCTCTCGTTGAAGGTCCCCACCAGCCCCCTGAGGTACCTGGAAGCGATGCCAGACGTCTTAGTTGGCGTTAGCACAGATGATAATGCTATGTCGTGAGATTGTTTGTGTGTAAGAAAACTTTGCATGTGTACCGCATGTGTATTATGTGTATTACGTTGCATAATTATGTTTAAATCCACTTAGAATTTGACTGTGGAGTATGTGTGGTTGGTGGCTGGTTTAAGCAGCCTCACCTGGCCCTGGAGTTAGAGTCTAGGGTTGGGTGAGGCTGCACACCCGTTGTGATGCATTGGCCAATCAGTGCACAGGGAGCACTATAGACCGGGCAGGTGCATGCTATAGTGACTACAGCATGCACCTGCCCTGTCTACAAACAACTACAAAGTCCGGAATAAAGCGGTTTATTCAACATCTACCCATGTCCTGTTCGTCGGACGAGCCCCAGAAAAGCCACTTGAGGTTGCATGCGGGCCATGGGCACATGACTTACAGACTACTGAAGGCAGGGTCCATAATCCGTCGTTGTTTGTACCACTGCTCATGGTTGGTAGCTGTCACCAAGCCATTTCCCAGGAACCTTGTGTGGAGAAAATCGTGAGAAATTAAAATTACAAAAATTGAAATTGAAAAAAAATGTGTGTGTGTGTGTCTGAAGCAATCTGGATCAGACAACATGTATCACGTTAAATTCCCACCCTTAATCACTCACTTTTCATTGCTAATCCCTCATCCCTCATCATTTTATATGATGTAATGACATTACTTTCTAGCACGCATTGCTACATTGCTGCATCTTTCCATTGGCCTACCTCACTCCAAAAAGATGAAAGAGCCGTTTGGACACACGTTTGTTTTTTGGGTATTTAGGGGACATCAAGACCTCCTGAAATCACAGGTGGAAAAAAAAAAAGATAACCTTAACCTTTGTACCACTTGTTGGGCAGAGCCTCGTTGAATTGCTCTTTTACCTTAGTAGCCTCTGGACAGGTCACTACAACAAGAACCACATGAAGGCTGTGGATCCTATAAACTGGCCCGTATATTTCAGCCCTGTAAGAAAAATAGAAATAGAATATATTAGGGGGTGGGGCTCAGAAATAATAATAATAACTAATTATGTCTCATTCCTACCACTGCAGGAACTTGTCGTGGAGATTTCTTCCACTTCGGTTCTCCTTTATGAAGGTCGGTGTATGGCCGAAGAGAAAACTGCAATCATCAGACATAGAGCCATGTGTTGGTTATGATGTTGTTGACCAAACGAAAGTAACAAAGGTAACTTTGGATTCTAGTTCTTCTTCTTACCTGTCCCTCGGTGGTCCGGGGATATGGTCATATTTCATGTGGATGTGTTGAATATATAAACAGTAACCCAGGAACGCGACGGCGACCAGAAGGAAGAGATAGAAAACCGCACAACAGACCCAGGATGACAGCAGGTAGAAGACACCCATGATTGTGTTGTTTCACCCACACGACAACTTGTCCTGTCCGATTAAAGTCCTCGTTTTGAACGGAGGTCCCTCCCAGTGAATGGTCACTTGAAGAAGCGCTCCATGCGTGGCGGGATCCTGCCGCGGGAACAAGATCCGGGACCTCGGAGGTTGGGACCAGCAGCACCTAATTCGATGGGATCCATCCTGCTCCTCCTCATTAAGTCGGTCGTCACTACCGTTGCATGTGATAAATGACGGACCTCAATCAATCAATCACTCATTATGAAACGGGCACCTGAAATCAAGCAATCTGATTGGTCCATAGCCGTGATATAATTACGTATGATAGCCCATAATTGTGTGTTTTATTATGATATACCGATTTCTGGCAATTAAAACACGTTTAGTGTGTTAGTTTTTTTTTGTTGGCTCTCTATTGAAGTTAAACATGTGTTGCTGTTTCAGATATGGGATGATGATGAACATGCACACTTCATCCACTGAAGTCAAGTCAAACTTCAATGTAGGATCAATAAAATCACAGAAAATGCCTATTGTATCCGGTTGTTGTTGTTGTTGTTGTTGTTGAATTAATTGATCATTCATTATACCTTGAAGTGAAGAAATTCACGTATCATAACTAGAACTAGAACTAGATACTCCCAGGCCTACACGTTCATTCATTTACATTTACATTCACTGCACAACACACAAACAACAAGCTTTTTGAAACGACATTGAAAACAGGCAAGCTCGGTGGACACCTCTCGCAACAGACAGAGACAGGCCCTCTCTCTCTCGGCCCTCAAAGCGCCGTCGCTCGCCTATGACGTCCTCTTTTACCCGCTTCGACAGTGGAGGCTAGGGTACGACTCGCTCCCTCCCGTCCCAATCCGTCGGATATCTTCACCATCCGCGCATAAAAATGGACGCAAAGCGGAGTTATTTGCGCGACACTAACGTTGTGTTTGCCTCTGTGTTTGTATTGCAGATTTTTGGGGCGTCCGCGATCCATCGATAATACACAATGGCCGAGGAAGGGTGAGTGGATATACTTTGAGCACTGAGGACGGGACGGGACCAACATGGCTGTCGTCACGTGTCTATTCTATATTGTAATATTTTGTGTCAAGTCTCAGCGGGGAAACGAGTTCTCCAGCACAAATGATGATTCATTTTTCTTTTGTCGGATACCCCTTCACTTTACTTTATGAGTGAGATCCCTTTTCTGATGCGTTGGAGACTGCTAGTGGTAGATGTCGGTGGCAAATGTCAGAACAGAACAACAGTAATCTTATTTAAAGTCGTGTTTCGTGTGTGTGTGTGTACGCAGCGTCGCCGCTGGAGGTGTGATGGATGTGAACACCGCGCTGCCCGAGGTGCTCAAGACCGCGCTCATCCACGACGGCCTCGCCCGCGGGATCCGTGAGGCCGCCAAGGCTCTCGACAAGTAAGACTCCGCTACCCGCCGAGCCTGACTCTCCACCACCACCACCACCGTGCATGGCCTGGCCTTGCCGTGCGTTGCCCCCTTGCCTTGCCCTGCCCACCCACGACTGGTCCCTGAACTCTTTCATTGTATTATCGCATGCGTGCATCTGTGATGACAACTTGGCTCCCTCTACTGAACTACATGCATGTGGATGATCGCCACCGTTACCCATTTGTGTCTGAGGCATGCAGTGATGATATATATATAATATAATGTAATGTATGTGGTTTTTTGGATTCAGTCGGGTTTGCATGTTTTCTGGGTGGCAGCCTGACACAAACACTCAATCAACTTGTGTTCTCTGTCTCCCCCTCTCTCTGTCTCCCTGTCTGTCCCCCCCCGTGTCTGTCTCTCTCTCGTAGGCGCCAGGCCCATCTGTGCGTCCTCGCGGCGAACTGCGACGAGGCCATGTACGTCAAGCTGGTGGAAGCCCTCTGTGCCGAGCATCAGATCAACCTCATCAAGGTGCCCGCGTGGACCCCGTCTTTAATCATCGTTCGTTAAGCATCACGTGTCTTTAACCACAGTGTTCGAGTTCAATGCGACTAGACTCCGCATGCATTCAGTAAATGTGACGATAGGGGGGGGGGGGGTGAAAAGGTGACGGCTGTTTTTATATAGCCCGTCAATGAAACTGCATGCTTCTGCTTCCCGCTGCCGAAACTACGCTCTGTAGCATAATTGCGGTTGTGACTCTTATTTGCGTAACCGTAGCGGGTTGCTAGAGACTGATGCTGGTCAACCTGTGACGTATTGCACCGGTGTGTTTATAGTAGCCTGCTGCAGCTGATGTTTTGGCTCCCTCTACTGACCTGATATGAGGACATATTGCCAACCGTTACCCAATTTCAATGTCTTGAGATGCTGCCAAGCCCCCCCCCCCACGGGGGTTGGTGTGTGTCACAACCAGTCGAATGACCCCCCCACCCTCCACTCTCGTCCAGGTTGACGATAACAAGAAGCTCGGCGAGTGGGTCGGCCTTTGCAAGATCGACCGTGAGGGCAAACCCCGCAAGGTGGTGGGCTGCAGCTGTGTCGTGATCAAGGTAAGCGGATGCGCCGGGGAGCCGTGGCGCATGAATCGGTATCCCTGCCTTTGAATGAGTCAATGGTAGTGGGGTTTGCTGAAGCTAACTTATTTTTTTAATTTTTATTGGAGGGTAGAGAATACAGGCAACACATGGGAAATGCGACATCCAAACCTACCTTGACTCAATCCTGATGTATTCATCTCGAGTGTCAAGTCTTGCGCACACAGTTACCCATGTCAAGCTATAACACTTTAGTATGTTAATATGAAGACTTGTCGACATGTTGGAAATCTGGAATTCCCGCTGTTGAATTTGGTGTGCATGGATATAAAACGCACCCCACGTTTGTGTTTCAAGTCCTTGTGTGGATTTCAAAAGGTAGCCTCAGTTCTAGAGCAGCGTGTCTCATACTCCTACTGTGGGTGACGACGGTACATTAGCCAGACGGGTTCAGGTGCTGTGCATTGCCCCTGATGATCAATACTGGCCAGATAAAGACTTCCAGCGCACGAGCCCCCTTATCCGTCCTGTGGTTTGTGGGGTCTCTAAGACTGGCTATATACATGGCTGGTGTTGCCCAAGACTGCATGTTTTTGTTTGGGGACGGTTGCTGATGTTTGGGGAATATCACGATTCTGTATCTAATGTGAACTTCTGCCAACAGGATTACGGCAAGGAGTCTCAAGCGAAGGATGTGATCGAGGAGTACTTCAAAAGCAAGAAATAAGAATTGAATAAAGTGTTCAACCGCATCAGTCTTGTCTTTTATGCACTCCAGTCTCAATGGGTCCTTGTGTAAAGATGCTAGTCTTGTATTGCAGTACAGTAAAAGGAGGGCTTGCCTCGCTCACACACGCAATCATTTTGGGGAACTTTCTGGGATGCTCATGGTCATATTGACATTCAATGTTCAGAACATTAGGTCTGACAAAAGTACATTCTGTAAGTAGTTGCCTTTTTTACTCAAGCCTGTGCTGGTAAAATGGTGGTTCAGCTTGGGCTGGCCTTTTTGATGATGCTATAGGCAAGATGAGCCATCTGTTGGCTACTTAATGGGAAGAGCTGGGAATCTTGTTTTGCTTTGATGGTTCCTGCCGCTGAGCCAGTTGAGAGGCCCAAGGCCCATCAGTGGATTTCTTCCCTCATTGGCACAAAGAATCTTGTCTGCCACAGGTAGAATGTAAAACAAGGAGGCTTGGGTTCCTTTTTTCTTTCGCACTAAAATTGCAACTGCATGAAATTGTTTGGCAAACTGAACTAATCCTCCTGGGCTTTTAATTTTAATATGGACATTTTGGTAATGAAACTGAACACTTTTCGAAGCACCTACCAGTCCCCCAGCTTGAGGACCCTGGGGATTAAAACATGCTACATTCAACTGAGTTATAAAATGACCACACTAATGTATGGAGGCTCTTCATCGTTTGCCCTCAGACTCCTAATCAGTGTTTGCAGCCATTGGTCAATCATTTCACCTTTTTGGAGACCGATGCACCCAATCACAGCTCGGGTGCCACCTGATTGGCCCTGCCCTAATTGACTGGGGGCGGTTGACCGAATGACGGCGTCACGAGAGATTGGAAATCAAGACCAGATGCATCATTTCTGTAGAACAGGTTTTAGTAATGGAAGACAAAATGCACATGTCGTTTGGGGGGGTATTTTTATATCTACATATTAGGTCTGGAAAAAAGGAAATATCCACTCAAACACGTTTATAAGGCACAACACATCACATTCTCCTTTTCAAAAAAAAACAAACATACAAAAATCCAGAGCCCCCCGAAAAGAAACATTTCCTCTGTTATCAAGAACCGCTACCCTTGGGAAGGTTACTGATCATTTACACGTTTCTGCTACGGACTTCATCATTGTAATTCGAATGACCAAACAGAAAAGTTTAATTGCAGTATATAATAGCAGTTTTCACATGCAGCTGTCGTCTCTCCCGCCCCCCCCCCCCCCCCCACACACACTCCTCTCCTCCTCTCAATTCACTCCTCAATGTGAGTTTGTTTCATGGACGTCAGGACAGTCTCATCATGGGAGTTTTGACGGTCTGGCCTGGGTCTGCACGACTCAAACATCAAGACACCGGCGAGGCGGGGGGGGGGGGGGTAAAGGAAGTGGGACGTCGATGCGTCGCCGAAGGACTAATGACGTTGAGTATTGAAGTAGAAGCTGGGGGGGGGGGGTGAGAGGTCCTTCTCGCTTGAGGGATGTGTGTGTGTGTGTGTGTGTGGACTGGACGTGAACTTGTCAGCCAACAGCATCGGGGGGTGGGAGCAGGGGTATATTTGGGCTGGGTGGGTTGGGGGGGGGGGGTCGGGTCCAGTCCTGCCTTGACCCCACTGTCCTTAAGTTTTCTTTTTTTTTTTTTTGTCCTTCACCTCTCTTATTAAGACCAGAGTATGTAAATACAAACATTTAAAAAAAAGGAAATCACAAAAAAAAGTCGCAGTGTATTGTAGTGTAGTTGTCTTCTTCATCATCTTCTTCTTCTTCTTCTTCTTAAATATGTATACAGGACGAGGCCTTTTTTCGCGGCCTGCGTAGGTGACCACCTCTGTGACGACATTGAATATGTCCGTATTTGCTCGGGTATCCGTTACAGATACTCAAATTCCAGTGCTTGATGCAAAGCCAGCAGGTCCGAGTGACTAGAAATCCTCCAGAAAGGCATGTTATGCTGCGGAGTGGAACACAGAGGCACGCCGTTAGACGGACAGCACAAACACAATGGACAGACGTGTTCGTGTTCATCATTTCACCGCAGTGACGCACACCACCACCCCCCAAAAAAAAGTCATGCAAGCTACACTACTGGTTTGTTGTCGCTTGCGTCGCAAAAAGCACTGCAAACCAAATCCATGCAATTCCCCTGCATCCCCAGAACTCAGAACTCAGCCCAAAACTATGGGAGAACACCAGTTTAGTTTAGCTTCCTTTCTCAGTGATACACGCGTTCTCAGTGATGTACAGTTTGTCTCCTACAGCACAGAGGACAGTATAGCCCTACCACCATTAGAGGACATTTCTACGTGTGTCCCCACCCCCCCCCCCCCCCCCAAGAGGACGCCCATCACAAGTGTCCCAAATTCCCTGCATTGCTGTCGAGTCAAACGGAAGGACGTTAATTGGTTAATCTTTCATTCTTTTCGGATAGATTCAAGAGACTGTTCGAAGCTTTTTCCGCCGTGTACACTTTGTCCACCCGTTCACGTTGAGAAAAATAGGAATATTGCTTCATCTGAGGGGATGCACAAAAATGCACAACGTCGGCAAAGCCTCGCAATCTCGAGAATGCGCCACGCCACCGCGGTGAGAAGAAGTCTACTTTCGTTTGGATCAAGAAAAGTAGAGCACCAAGCAACCAAACGACAAAAAAAACAAACAAAACAAAACAAACCAACAAACCAAACCAAAAAAAAGATGTCCCCAACTCAACACCACCACACAGCAAAGAAAGGCAGACGTTTGGTCCGATGAGAGCGCACGCAGCGTGGAGTAAGGCGGGGTCACGGGAGGGGGCGGGGCGCGGGGCACGGGGCGGGGGCGGGGGGGCGGAGTTTGTGCGGGTCCGTTACCTTTTTGGCCGCCTGCTCCTCTTCCACACCATCCCCAATAACAACATATACTACTTTCCTGCCAAACCTTTGCATTATGCGCTCAAAGCAACTCTCTTTTCCTGCGAAAAACACAAAATAAACAAGGGGGGGGGGGGATAGTGGGGGGGGGGGGGAGGAGGAAGGTCAGAAGGGGAGTCCGGAGACGGGGGGGCGGGGGGCGGGGTGTGTTTACCTGGCTGGCCGCATGCTCTTCATCTCTGCCATCGCCAACCACAACATATGTAATGTTAGTGCCAAAGCGGGCCACTATACGCTCAAAACAGCTCTCCTTTCCTGGAGACAGACACATGGCTTCAAACACGTTTCCTTTGACTCAAGAGCGGAGATGACATGAAGGAGAGAGAATACATTGTGGGGGGGGAATACATCTGGGGACAGAAGAAGGTGAATTCTGCATGCGCCGCGATTCCTGAACCCGCCGACGACTTAGTGATGAGTTGGGTTGGTTGGTTGGTGGGTCGGTGGGTGGGAGAGTCGATGCCTGGATCATTTACATTCACGGGGGGGACAGGGACGCTGGCCAAGTTGTGGATTTTTTTGGGTGGAAGTGTGTGGAACGTAGTAGCACAATGTGGACACGGATTTGCTCCCCTGAGCATTTCACGTTCGCTGTTCTTTATTACTTAGTAATAGCAGTAGTTCGTTCTCTTCCACTGATCCTTCAGAGAGTATTGCCAGTATTGTATAGCCCTTTGAGACTGTCTTGTGATTCAGGGCTATACAAATAAAATTGAATTGAATTGAATTGAATTATTGGAGGATTGTTTGCCGGCCCAGCACCTGGGTTTTAAAACTCCAAGCCGGGGAGATTTCCCTTTGGAGGGGACCAGGTAAGGGTTACATGAGTTATGTGGTATTGTTTAGCATTTAGCATCGCTTAATGTCTTATCCAGTCGCCAAACAAGCTAGCTGGGGTTGTAATATCAGCGTCTATGTGTTATCTTGTGTGTGACAACTCAGGCATTACTGGGCCTTACCACATAAGGGCCTTGTGTGTGTGTGTGTGTGTGTGTGTGTGTGTGTGTGTGTGTGTTTGAAAGGTGTGTGTTTGAAAGGTGGGTGTGTGTGTGTGTGTGTTTGAAAGGTGTGTGTTTGAAAGGTGTGTGTGTGTGTGTGTGTGTGTGTGTGTGTTGGACATTGAGAGATTAATTCCTCCTAAAATAGCTGCATTTCAGATTCCAGTGTGCACTAAAAGTAGCTGTTTGTTTAATTACATAAGTCACTATGAATGCAGATTTTGCAGTGTTAGGTTGCCACTGAAAAACATTTTCTTAGTTTCCTCAAGGGCAGCTGCCTAAAATAACGAATGTGGTGTGTGTGTGTGTGTGTGTGTGTGTGTGTGTGTGTGTGTGTGTGCGTGTGTGTGTGTGTGCGCGCGCGTGCATGCTTGGAGACATACCTATTTTGGTTGCGCTGTAAATGTTCTCGATAGGGAAAGCAGAGCCCAGACTGTACAGGAGAACTTTAGCTAGCGCCGGTATGAGCTGGGTGGTCGTCACCAACACATTCACACAGTTACTCCTGTAGGGACCACACACACACACACACACACACACACACAGACACGCATGCACACACACA
>PIJE02001601.1:62476-64976 GCA_002895965.2 Coryphaenoides rupestris
TTTTGGTAACCTATTTAGAGTCCGGTTCCAGGCACTAGATTGTGCCGCTGGGGAGGAACCCGCAGGAAGTGGAACGGGTTCCCACAGACCCCCGGCCGTAAAACGCTTGAGCTGCAACCGGGGGTTCATTCAAGTTCTATGGAGCGGTCTGGTCTGGCCTGGTCCGGTCTGGTCTGCTCTGGTCTCGTCTGGTCCGGTCTGGGCTGCTCTGGTCTCGTCTGGTCTGGCCTGGTCTGGTCTGGACTGGTTTGGTCCGGTCCGCTCTGGTTTGGTCTGTTCGGGTGTGGTCCGGTCTGCTCTGGTCTAGTCAGGTCCGGTCTGATCTGGACTGTGCTGGGTCCCGGGCCCCGGCCACTTTCACAGCTTCCAGAAACCCAAGCGTGGGACGCAGACAGACTGCGGACTGGCGGACTGGCGGACTAGCGGTCGGCAGTCTGACACACTGGGCGCACATGGTTCGCGCTCTCGCCGGCGTGGGCTACCTAACCGCACACACACACACCTCGGCGGGGAACCACCTTTCCTACGCACCGCTAAGAACGACGAGGGCGCATTGCATAGGGGCTTCCTCAGAGACGGAGATATAGAGACGCGATCGCATGAGGGAGACATCAAACGCTGATATCCGCGCAGATCTTTGCTCTCCGAATTGAAATTCCCAATCTGGCCGATGACTTCCGATCCGGCCTGATTGATGATGATGGCAATCGATGACTAAGCACCAGTGAGTTACCACCGGCGCGGACGAAACCTTCGCTTCCTGGGTGCTCCCTGGGTGTCAACGCTACACAGCAGGGTGTGACATGGGACCGTGGGGTGAGGGGGTGGTGGGTGAGGGGGAGAGTGTGGGGGTAAGGTGGGTGAGTGGGGCTCATGAGGGTGAGGGGGACACCCGTGCACCCCAGGGTGGGGGGGGGGGGGGGCTCACCTTGCCGTATTTCTGCGCGTACGACCCCGTGAGCAGTGAGTGGAAGACGATGATGGTCTCGTCCAGGTCCCACACAAACACTCTCTGGAAGGAAGAACACACACACACACACACACACACACACACAGTGTGTGACAAAAGTGTTCAGAAAGACCCCCACATCCCACCCTAAAGCCCCTAACCCTGTTACGAGGGGTCAAAAGGGGTCATGGGTCATGACGGAGCACGCCAGCATGGGTGTGTGTGAAAGAGAGAGACAACGTGTGTGTGTGTCCAAATGAGAGTGTGTGTGTGTGTGTGTACATGTATGCGGGCATGCAGTATATGTGTGTGTGTGTGTGTGTGTGTGTGTGTGTGTGTGTTGTATCTTAGCGTCTGTCGTGTACGAATCGAGACCATCCGCGGTGTGTCTTCTCTTTAAACCCCCACCATCCGGCTGTCGACAGGCGGGTGCGTGTGTGTGTGTGTGTGTGTGTGGGCGGGGAGGGGGGGGGGGGGGGTGGTGGGCTCGGACCCTCACCTCCAGGTCGCTGTCGGGCGGGGGGAGGGGTTGTTCTTGCGTCCGCGGCCCCGCGACTTGGTGCTGCCGCCGCTCCTGCAGGCGCGCTCGTCCAGCTCCTTGATGGGCGTGGAGGGGCTCTGCACCGCCTCAAACTCCCCTGAGACGCAGAGAGCACGCGTGGTTAGACCCCCCCGCACCGCCACCCGCCCCACCGCCACCGCCACCACCACCGCCACCACCACCGGCCACCACCGCACGGTCTTCATATACACAAATACCACAGTACACGCATGCATGCACACATGTAGGCCGCACACACACACGCACACACACACATAGCACACACACACACACACACACACACACACACACATGCCAGCATACATGCACACACACACACACACACACACACACACACACACAGATGCACACTCTCATTTGGACACACACTCTATTTCTCTCTCACACACTCTCTCACACATACACAA
Source organism: Coryphaenoides rupestris (assembly GCA_002895965.2). NCBI lineage: Eukaryota > Metazoa > Chordata > Actinopteri > Gadiformes > Macrouridae > Coryphaenoides > Coryphaenoides rupestris. The sequence goes on from PIJE02001601.1 coordinate 64,395, forward strand.
AGGCACACATACACACATTCTCACTCACACACGAGCACACACACGCACACACACACACACACACACACAGACAAACACATCACACAAACACATCACCCACACACACACACACACACACACGTTCACTCACATTCAAAGACACACACACACACACACACACACACACGCTCACTCACATTCGAACACACGTACACATCTTCATCAACAGCTCCAAATAAACGTTCCCGGTGCCAAACTATATTTAGGTTCTCTCTCTCTGTGTCTCTGTCTCTCTCTCTCTGCCTCTGTCTCTCTCTCTGTGCCTGTCTCTCTCTCTGTGCCTCTATCTCTCTCTGTCTGTTTCTCTCTCTGTCTCTCTGTGCCTATGTCTCTCTCTCTGTCTCTCTCTCTGTTTCTCTGTCTCTCTCTCTCTGCCTCTGTCTCTCTCTGTGCCTGTCTCTCTCTCTGTGCCTCTATCTCTCTCTCTGTTTCTCTATCTGTCTCTCTGTGCCTCTGTCTCTCTCTCTGTTTCTCTGTCTCTCTCTCTGTGCCTCTGTCTCTCTCTCTGTGCCCCTGCCTCTCTCTCTGTGCCTCTGCCTCTCT
>PIJE02001601.1:74976-79976 GCA_002895965.2 Coryphaenoides rupestris
CCAAGCGACAAAACACGACGTTGCATTTTTCATGCATTTCTTCGCGTCTTCCCGATGATGACTCTCGTTTGCACCTTTAAAAAAAAAAAAAAAAAAAAGCAGTCTTCTCATACAGAACAGGTAGAGCCCCGGGGTTCTCACACGCATGCCGTCCTGTACCATAGTCCTTGGAGCTCGGAGCGGGGGGCGGGCTACTGCAGCCCAGCAGCCAATCAGCAGTGTTTAGAATTGTCATACTTTCTCCTATAGGGGTGGGTGGGGTGGGTGGGATGGGTGGGATGGGTGGAGGTGGGTGGAGGTGGGTGGGTGGGTTGGGTGGGTGGGTTGGGTGGGGGGGGGGGTGGGACACACACACACACAACACACACACGCAACAAGGGTGGACAGTCGTCAGGTGATGAGATCCCGCCAATGTGAGTTGTGCAACCGGTGAGAGATACTGTATATATATATATATATACGTTTTTGCGATAAAACTAAAGATAGATATAATCAATATCATATGGATGCCAATACATCCATACAGCGTGGTGCTGGTGGTGGCGGTGTCTCCTCCTCTCCCCGGACCTGTAATTCATTTCCGTGCGCTCGCGGTCGATATTGAGAATACCGTTGCATTCAATTAAGGGCACTTTCGATTTATACTCCAGAGAGTGATACTGGCCCCACACAGACCCCGCCCCTCTCCCCATCCTCATAATGAAGACAGATGAGTCGCCAGGGGCTGACGTCAGGCGAGGTGCATGCTGGGTATTGTAGTTTGTGTTGCCCCCCCCCCCCCCCCCCGGACGACGTAGCCGCGAGCTCATCGGAAATGACGTAGCACCACGCTAATCACGTTTCGAATTTTTTTAAAAAGGCCGGAGTTACGCTTCCCACCACTGTCATTTAGTTTCTGTGCCGACACGTGCTTGAGTCAGTGCGTGTGTGTGTGTGTGTGTGTGTGTGTGTGCTGTGTGTGTGTGTGTGTGTGCTGTGTGTGTGTGTGAAAATAAACAGAAATCAAGTGAAATGAAATGAGAAGCCCTCATCTCAGTCTTTCCATTACACATTCTTATTATTAACGGTTGTTTCCATCGCAGGTTAAGGCATCAATACCGTTTGGTTTGCCTCTGGGCCGATAACACAACACACACACACACACCACCACACACACACCGGGCATATCAACACAACACACCACGCACACGAACCGCGACGCACCACGCGCACATCACCACCGACGCCACAACACATCCGTTGAAGGTCCTGGCTAGAAGTGGCAGCAGAGAAAGAAAGGGAAAGGAAAGGAGGAGAGAACGCAGGAAGAAAAAGAACGGGAAAAATACTGAAAATAACAAGAACTGATATCTAGATGGAGAGACATAGAGTTACAGATAAAGAGAGAGAAATAGCTATATATACCAGTATATAAATAGAGAGAGAGGGGGGGCGAGAGGGAGAGAGAGCTTGGGAGAGAAGGAAAGAGAGATAGATAGTGTGAGAGAGAAGGAGGAGAGGAGAGAGAGAGAGAGAGAGAGAGAGAGAGAGAGAGAGAGAGAGAGAGAGAGGGACAGGGCACTCTAGTGTTGACATCTACGAGAGCGGTGATGCTTTAATGCTCTTGTGGAGGAAATAGTTTCCAGTGGGAATTTAGGGCTTACAGTGAAATGCACATAGCACACACACACACACACACACACGCACACACATACACGCACGCCACCCACACACACGCACACACACAGACTCACACACGCTCGCACACACACTCTCACACACACACATGTTGCAGTTAGTGGAGGAGAGAAAAGTGCTTTGCAGTGTGTTTACACACATTCTTTGATGGTTTACTCAAGCACTCATGCCAACGCTGGCGTGTGGTGCTGGTGGTCAGGGTTAGCGGTGGTGGTGGCGGCGGTGTGTGCGTATGTGTGCGTGTGTGTGTGTGCATGTGCGACATGTGCGTGTCTCTTTCCATCTCCATAAATTCCTCCGAAAGATCTTTTCAGAACATGGTGAAAATCCAATTTGACTTTTTTTCTTTTTTTCTTATACTACATAAATAATACTGCTATTGGATTTGATCGGCAATAAAATTGTCAGTTGCAAAATAAAATAAAACGTCAATGTTGAAAAGATGAATCAATTTTATTGTGTTGGATCTGTATATATATATATATATATATATATATATATATATATATATATTTAGATCAAAGTATTGCTGCACACAATTTCCAAACCGTGGTTTAAGCCAGGAAACAGTCGAGCGCTACAGTCGATCTTCACGGCTGTCCGTCGCGTTTTAACCGAATTACATTTCATCCATATTCAAATGTCCTCTGCAATCAAACGGTTAGCAGAAGATAAAAAATACCGTGAAAGCATCGAGTCGGGAAGACAACAAATAGCCCAAACGACGCAGCAGTAATTAGCAGCAGTAATAGTGGGGGATCATTTCGCCAGCTCCTCCCCCCCCCCCCCCCCCAGCCCCCCTCCCCCCCCCCCACCCCCCTGGTCATGTGACCCCCTCTCACCTCCGGTCCCATTCGAGGTGACGCCGGAGGACCCCCCCAGGTGGTTCTTGTCCAGCTTGGGGCCCGCGGAGTCGCCGGCGGCCCCCACGCCGCGGTTCTGAGGACCCGCTAGCTCCTGCATTTCCATAGACCTGCTGGGGGGTCGGGGAGTGGGGGGAGAGGGGGCGGGGTTACAGTCTCAAGCCAGACAGGTACTATATTACTCATTGTTAAGAGTTGTTTTAGTGTTTATGTTTATAACAATACTGTTCAGAAGAAAACTTTTTACTGTACTGTACTTACTGGGTACCATTACTCATTGTTTGGAGTTGTTTTACAATTTGTGTTTATAAGAATACTGCAGGAGTGAATGGGGAGTAAGCATTCCATTGTACTTGTTACATATGGCAATATGAAATCTTGAATCTTGAATCTGGGGGGGGGGGGCTGTGGGGAGGAGAGGGGACGGGAGGGGAGGGGGGGAAACCGCACGGCTTGAACACACCGTGAAAGTACACGCGTGTAGGAGGAGGTGAACGTGTCTCGCATCACTTCATCTGCCGGAGGAGGAGGAAGAGGAGGAGGAGGAGGAGGAGGACGAGGAGGAGGACGAGGAGGAAGAGGAGGAGGAGGGGGAGGGGGAAGGGCGACGCAAACAACGCACACACCTCGCTAGTGTGGGAAGAGAAAGGCCCTTTGGTTTGGCTTGGCTCGGGTCCGCTGTTGTTAGACGCCACGGGGCACGAATCGCCTCTTTTGGCGATAGGTGTGTGTGTGTGCGCGCGCGTGTGTGTGTGTGTGTGTGCGTGCGTGCGTCTGTGTGTGTGTGTGTGTGTGTGTGTGTCTGTGCGTGTGTCTGTGTGTGTGTGTATCCGTGCATATATGTGTTCCAATAAAAGAATTCCCAGAATTTGGGAGTTTCACAGGCAGTCCTGCACGCATAAGTGACACAAACACAAACACACACACACACACACGCACGTGCACACACATGCAGTAAACAGCGTGTGGTAGATTGGGAATGTGTGCGTGTGTGTGTGCGTGTGTGTGTTAGTATTCCAACCACTGTTGTCAGAAACCCCTATGATTCCACTGTCCTTCACTGAAGGTCTATTAATGATGAGTCAGTGTGTAGATGTACTGTACACATTTGGCCATGCAATTGTGTATTTGATTGTGTGTGTGTGCGTGTGCGTGTGTGTGTGTGTGCGGGTGTGCGTGTGTGTGCGTGTGTGTGTGTGTGTGTGTGTGTGTGTGGTCATCCTAATGTGTGTATTCCAGCCCTGAGTGGCTGCCCACAGATCGGTCACGCTTGCATTTTTGTGTTCTCATGGGGAACATCAAAGAGAGCCTTTGAGCAATAGAAGCAGAGTTAAACAAATGTGGGCTTCCATTAGATCGTGTGTGTGTGTGTGTGTGTGTGTGTGTGTGTGTGTACATGTTTGTGTGTGCATATGTGCATGTGTATGTGTATATGTGTGTGTGTGTATGCGCGTGTGTGTGTGTGCGCACATCCGCAAACTGCACAACACGGCGGTCTGGAAGCAGGCCATTGCGAGGCAAGGGGGCCGATAGCTTGGTCTCGCACGGCCGCAAGCCCACAGAGTCTGACTGACAGCCATAAACACACACAGCCCGTCCCCCCGGCGGGAAGACAAAAACAAAACCAAAAAACGAAAAACGAAAGCGAATTCCGGAAACGAAAAAGAGAAAGAGAAGAAGAAGAAGAAGAAGAAGAAGAAGAAGGAAGAAACAGAGAGATGACGGGGGGGGGGGGGGGGGGGGTGGGGGGGGTGCTATTTATTTACAGCTCAACATGTACGCTAGCTCACCTGTCGTCGTGATGAAAACATGGCGCCTGTTTTATCATCAACAACGTGCTGTCCTGTTCTATATCCGCGCTCATGCTGGGGCTCGGGAACGACGCGGGACAGAGCGGAAAGAACAGAACAGAACAAAAAAAAAAATAAAGAAAACTGCAAACAAACGTATATACATGAAAGCCTACGGTGGGTGGAACGTTCCGGACGTTTTAAGATCTTTCGCAGAACCGAGGGTCGGGAACGGGGGGGGGATGAGAAGGACCACCGTCGCCTTCTCATGCCTCTTCCCGATTTTGTTCTTACTTTTTTGTTCTTTTTCTTTTCGTCGACATTTCGACACCTTTCCTCCGTTCTTCCCGGTGTGCTTCTTTCTCTACTCGGCGTTCCCTTGTTTCGCCGCAGCAGGAACTCGTTTTTATTTTATTTTATTTTCTTTCCCCTCTCCTCTCCTCTCTCCCCCCCCCCCCCCCCCTTCCTTCTCCTGGCGTGTCTGTCTTCACCGGAGTTGGTGTTTCATAAACTCCCGTTCTGCTTTTCCCATCAGTTTTCTCCAGACTCATATTCGCGGACACGTGCCTCCGGCGAGACGGACGTGTGAAAAACGCCCGTTCACTGGGTTCAGATGTTGAATTGGATAATGCAGAATTCATTTTCGTTTATTTATTTGAATTATTGTTTC
>PIJE02001601.1:82476-85944 GCA_002895965.2 Coryphaenoides rupestris
GAGCCAAACCCTCCTCACCCATCAATAGCATTTTTGCGGCTAGGCTAGGCTAGACTAGGCTATGTTTGAATTATTTCAAGTGGGACGAGTGGAGGACAACGCCTGGATTTTGGTGAAAATACCACACAAACACTCTGATACTAATGTACAAAAAATTAATTAGAGTAGAGTCCTGTTTTGCAAGTCGTGAAATTGAGAAATGTTGAGAATAATTCCCATCACCTCAAGGGAGGTGTTTCCTTCCACGATTCAATGGATTATTCCTATTTGGAATTTTTGCATTCTATCGAATTGAAATATCAACTTATATTCCCTATATTATAATCCACATCAATATAATATGAAAAGGCTCTCTCTTGCATCATGGAATAACAATTAAGACATCGTTAATTAACATTGTTAATTAAGACAATTAACGATGACAGCATAACAAACTGTGATATAACAAATATGAAACAAGACGAATAACAAATTGTGTTTTCTAAACATAAATATTCAAGTCAGTGTGAATGTTTTTATTTATGAAATGCACAATAAAACAGGGAAGTTCTGGACGCTTACATTCTCACGACAAGGCAAGGGTTGACTATTTTCATGTGTGTGCATAAATATATATATATATATATATATATATATACTGTATATGTATGTATGTATATTTCCAATACATATATATGTACATACAATTTTCTATTCTACTATTTTTTTTTTAGATTGTCGCCATGTCACAAGAATTTCACTGTTCAGAGTGGCCCTGTGTTACGAAGAACATGTGACTTCTTAAAACTCAAACTCGAGACGTTAAATATAAAATAAAGAGCCGTTGCGTAAGTCCACATGGTACCGGCTGTGGTCTTATAGCCTCGTTGACAACAACACTCCCATTCTCCTTCCTCGGTTGTTACAGCGATGCCGCCGCGAAGCACACAGCTCGCTCTTAGGTGGCCGCGGTGCCTGAAGGACCCGTTTGTGTTACCTGAGCTGCCTAAATGGACGACCCTTGACCCGGTTGGCCGGGCGACCACTCGGGAACACAAGCTGACCGGCCGAGGAGGACTCCCCGGGGGCGGAGTACAGGTGCCCCTGTTCATTAGCGCTAATTACCATGATTTATTCAATGCCATTGTATATCGGCCCGCTAGCCTGTGAGCTAGTTAGTCGCCACCCATTTATAGTGAAGGCTGCTATGTACGCTTTAACTCGAATCAACTGAACTAAACCGTGACTCAAATGGTGTTGTTGTCGTGAAAAAGCACATAAGTTTATCATCCTCATGATTCGAGCGTGAATGTGATTATGCTGTAAATGTTCCCGCTCGTGTTTGCGAAGATTTGTTTGTGTTTTCTTGAATTTGAATTTGTCATGTTGGTCTTATCCAGGACCCCCTGATCATGAGTCTGTGTGTGTTATCATGTCTGTCAGTAAACAACGAAAAAAAACCCTGAACAGGAAGAAGGACAAAATAAAGGGGTGAGAGAGAGAGAGAGTCAATGAGAGAGACAGAGAGAGAGAGAGAGAGAGAGAGAGAGAGAGAGAGAGAGGGAGAGAGACAGAGAGACTAAGACAGAAGACTATGGCTATGTGTTTCTTGTAACAACCCAACCCATCTGCAATGGGATATCCAATACCACACACACACACACACACACACACACACACAGATGCACACACACACAGACGCACACACACACACACCACACACACACACACACACAAACACACACATGTGCACGCACACTCACATGCATGTACGCACACACACACACACACGCGGCATATATTATTGGATTATACAAAATAAACCTTGCATAAATTTAGTTACATATACAATACATGTTTCCTGGAAGGGAATGGAGAGGAAGCAATACAGGAAATAACAGCATCGCTACAAATAATAAAAAACGAAGTAATTTTGCAGATGAAAAATTCTAGATTTAAAAACATTATATTTGAATGTTTTATTTCGACAAAAGACTGCAATAAAAAAAAAAATTATTAAAAGTTGAGTCGTCTTGTTTGCTTCATTTGAATTCATTTTGAAATGGATAGTGCAATGTAAGTATTTGTTATCGGTAATGACAGTGCGTAATAATATTTTGTTTTGGTTCATAACACTTGCATTGCCGAGCGAGATGGCAACAAATGTTCTCATCGGCATCACAACCAACCGACCCTGTTTAGAAGCTGCACCACTTGCACTTACTAAAAAGACGTTAAAGGTAATGTTGCATTTATTAAAAACCATTTAAAGGTAATGTTCATTTATTAAAAAAAACATTTAAAGGTGATGTTGCATTTATTAGAAAACATTTAAAGGTAATGTTGCATTTATTAGAAACCATTTAAAGGTAATGTTGCATTTATTAAAAACCATTTAAAGGTGATGTTGCATTTATTAGAAAACATTGAAAGGTAATTTTCCAGTGTATGACTATGCTATACTAGTGCAGAGCATATACGCAATTTTTCTAGAAATGTCCATATTGTTTTCCTATAATTCTCCTATAATTTGATCTATAATTTCATCATCCTCAACCAGAAAAAATGAGACACATGACATAATTGCTGTGATTCTAATCACGTGTATAAACACCAAGATGACATGTATGTACACATTGAGTGTTATCCTTTCACAATTATTTATTAAAATATAATAGAAGATCATTTAGTACATTTAGAAGATCAGAAGCCAGATGCACACACTTACGTCTGACACGCATACAAAAGAGAGCCAGAGAGAGAGAGATAGATCCATTCTTACCTCAGGATGGAAGCCAGTCACCAAACAATATTCCCACAGAGCATGTCAGAGGTCTACAATCCACGGGAATCCATTCACAGAGAGGAGACTGCCCACAACGGGGTTTTTTTGGTCCCACGTAAACAACACACACACACACACACACACACACACACACGCATGCACACACACACACACACACACACACGCACACACACACACTCACGCACACACACAGACACACGCACAAACAAACGCACACACACTCACTCACACACTCACTCACACACGCTCATACACTACTCCGCATACACACAGCTTAACTTATCCCAATGTCTCTCTTTCTCTCTCTCTCTCTCTCTCTCTCTCCTCTCTCTCACTCTCTCTCACTACTGTCTATATGTCTCTTTCTCTCAAGTCAAGGCTGACTGGAATTACCCTCGCTGTAAGTTAAGAAGAAACAGTGCGTTTCAGTGTATACAAGAACGACAGATTTCTCTCTCTCCCTCTCGCATGCACACTCACTCTCTCTCTCTAGCTCTGTCTCTGCCTCTGCTCTCTCTTCTCTCTCTCTCTATCTCTCTGTCTCTCTCTCTCTCTCTCTCTCTCTCTCTCTGTCTCTCTCTCTCTCTCTCTCTCTCTCTCTCTCTCTCTCTCTCTTCTCTCTACTTCCAAGCACACAGTGGTGAGTGGGCTCGATTCATATCAGACGTGCTGACAGCTACCTG
>PIJE02001601.1:92275-97275 GCA_002895965.2 Coryphaenoides rupestris
TTGTATCAATGTGATTCAACTGAAAAAAGCAAAAGACAATGATATTATAAATGATCTATCGATTATCAAAACTGAGATGTGAAAATATACGAATTTGAAGAGTAAAGATTTTTTGTGTGTGTCTATATCTGGTATGCCTACCACCTATGTGTGTGTGTGTGTGTGTGTGTGAGTGTGTGTGTGTGTGTCCAGTATGGGTGTGTGTGTCCATCTATGAGTGTGTGTGTGTGTGTGTGTGTGTGTGTGTGAGAGAGGTATGTGTGTGTGTGTGTGTGTGTGTGTGTGTCCGGTATGCGTGTCTATATGTGTGTGCTTGTGTGTGTGTGTGTGTGTATGTGTCTACGAATGCGTGTGTGTGTGTGTGTGTGTGTGTGTGTGTGCGTGTGTGTGGGTGTGTGTGCTGTGTGCGTGTGCGTGCCCATGTGTAGCGGCAGAGGCATCAATAATTAAAGCTAATCTCATTAGGCCTCAGATCCCTTTCAGACGCTCTTAATTAAATGATGAATGCCTTCCCAGCTGCCTGTTAAATAATGCTGCCTGTGACATCACCACGGCGTGTGCGTGGCGCGTCTGCAGCGGCCCTGCGTGTGTGGTGTGTGTGTGTGTGTGTGTGTGTGTGTGTGTGTGAGGGAGGGGAGTGTGTCTGAGTGCGCTACCATAAGGTAGATATCGTCCACGGGCAGCGAAAGAAAAGGGAAAAACAAAGAAGTGGTATGTGCATTGTGTGCACGGAACAGACAGCGAACACGAAGGATCGTCTTTCTCTCAGAGAGCCACCGAGACATCTGCCCTCCGCCGCGTTCATTATTACCCACGAGACGATAATTCACTGTTGCCGTTCACAGTTGAATGTTTTAAAAGTCACTGCCGCCGCCGCCGCCGCCGCCGCCGCCGGCAACCCCAGATAACCCACGCACGCGCACACACACACACACACACACACACAGACACACACACACACGCACGCGCACACACAGAGGCAGACACACCCACAGAAACACAGAGACACACACACAGCCACACATACAGACACACAGACACACGCACGCGCACAGACTTACACACGCCGCCCCCGCACAGACACGCACGGATGGATTCAGACACACAGACACACACTCACACACACACACGCCCACCCACACATAGACAGACACACAGACACACAAATACACAAAGACACAGAAAGGCACAGACAGACACACACACACACACACACACACACACACCTACAGACAGACAGACAGACACACACACACACACACAGACACAGACGCACACACACGCCCTCCCCACCCCATCCCAGCTCCAACGCTCCAGAGAGTCGTCTGCCTCGTAAATTCAACTCCTGACTCGAAAAATGAGCAGACGTCTCACAAAACAAAACAAAAAAACGGAAAAAAAAACGAGACATGGGAGTTTTTGTTGTCGTCGTTTGTCGGAGATCGGGAACCGTTAGAGAGACAGGGGGGGGGGGGCCCGGAAGCTACAGGACGGCATGGCAACCCACCTCCTCGCATTCACAAACACCCCATTATCCTCTCTCCTCTCTCCCTCTCCCTCCCCTCTCCTCTCTCTCTCTCTCTCTCTCTCTCTCTCTCTCTCTCCCTCTCTCTCTCCCTCTCTCTCTCCTCTCTCTCCCTTCTCCCCCCCCTCCCCCCCTCTCACCTCTCCCCTCCACCTCCACCCACCACCACCACCACCACCACCACCACCACCACCACCCCCACCACCACCCCTGCTGGATGGCTCCGTATCGGGTTGCTACCTACACAATAGGCCCTGAATCATCACTCTATCCCAGGGAGACATAAAGAGAGCAAGGGGCAGACACACTGACGGAGTCCGGGACCTACGGACGGACGGACGGACGGACGGACGGACGGACGGACGGACAGACTGACAGACAGACAGACAGACAGACAGACAGACAGACAGGCAGACACGCAGACAGGCTGACAGGCAGACAGACACATGGCACACAAGAGATGGGGAAACAGTAGATGTTTCACTCTTTCACGCTTTCCCGCTGCTCTCTGACCGCCGTGTGACTTCTCGCTGTAGTTTCGGGGTCGACTTCAGTTTAGTCTGTCCTACAGGAGTTTGGGGTACGCAACACAAATGAAATTCCAAAAGAAATGAAATTCCTAATAAAAGTATTGAGAGTTGACGTGACTTTTTATTTTTTTTTTGCGCGTAATGAAACGCAGCTGACTAGAATAAACAAATCCGAGGCGGTTTACGTAAAGACCTGAGAACTCTGGAGCGCTGCCGTGGTAGGTGGTCTGTTTTTTTCTGTTTTTCCGCTGTTTCTCAGCTACCTGGCGGATTGGGACAAATCGAAACACCCCCCCCCCTCCCCCCCGCCCCCCCCCCCCCCCCGTTTTCGAAATTGAGATTTTACGCCATTCTCGAGAATTATTAAATCCGAGGCAATAACTTTTACACTATGCGGTACGGAAAGGCCTGTTCCACCGCAGAGAGACAGAGAGAGAGAGAGCGAGAGAGAGAGAGAGAGAGAGAGAGAGAGAGAGAGAGAGAGAGGACCCTCGGTGAGAAACCGAATATCTGGACACGGAGGCAGAGGGGGAAGTTGGGCGCGGACAGGTTCCTCCGCACTCTAAGCACGACTGTCGCATTTTCATTTCCTTTCCTCATTAACATGAGGTAACCTCCCCCCCCCCCCCCCCCCCCCCCCCCCCCCACCCCTCACCCCGATCATATCGGTGAGGGACGAGGTCGTCTCGATGAAAAACCTACATTTTTCTCAACTGATTTCCGGTGTTCCGCCTTTTATCTCGGAAACCATTTCTTTGGATGCTGATGTTAATTATTATTATTATTATTATTATTATTATTACATTTACATTGAGGGGCATTTGTCAGACGCTTTTATCCAAAGCGACTTACAAAGAGTACATTTGTTGAAGGAGACAGCAATATATCACTGTGGTACATAAAGATAAGAATAGAGCAGGTTTCAAGCATTCATATTTGCAAGGCTAATAGAACGAGTTTCATAATTGCTAGGTTGCCTGCATAGTAGCTGGGATAAGAGCAGACGTGCCATTCTGAGTGCATTACCAACATCTAAGAACATAGACAACAAGTTCTATTGAAATGTTGTCATTATTATTATTATTATTACTATTATTATTAATATTATTGGAATAGATAAGACAAAAAAAGGACACTCAGAGGGGGATGGGGGGGGGATGTGTGACTCTGACCTTAATAAAACACGATCTGTGACCGAACACGCAATGTGGAGAACTTCTATACACGCCGTGTCTTCACGAGCAGCCGCCATAAAACATAAGAGACAAAAGAAGGGAACGGACACGAGACAATATCAGACGAGAACGACTTCATTCGCATGACCTCACTGTTAGCACGAAGCACCAGAGACAGAACCGCGCTTATGTCTAAAACAGAGGGCCAAACACCTCCTCCCTCCCTCTCTCTCCCTCTCTCTCTCTCTCTCTCTCTCTCTCTCTCTCTCTCTCTCTCTCTCTCTCTCACACACACACACACACACACACACACACACACACACACACACACACACACACACACACACACACACACACACACGCCGCATGCACGGTGCGGTTTCCTGTCTGGTGTGTTCCAGGAGAAGGCCCACGCCACACTGTACTGGGTCTCCAGATGGATTCAGCAGTCGCTTCCAGGGGGACGTTGTTGGGGCGGGGGGTGCTGTGCGACGTGGACCGCGTCGCCGTGGCGGGTAGGAGCGGCGCGCATTCAACCGCGTGTTTGATCCGCGGTGCAGCTCCCGCCGACCGCCACACCGCTCCGCGGGCCCTACTAGTATCAGCCGGGTTGCATGTTAATCACTCTCCCCTCCCTCCCTCTCCCCCCACCTCCCTCTTCTCCCTCTCCCTCTCTCTCTCCCTCCCTCTCTCCTCTCTCTCTTGCGCTCTCTCTCTCTCTCTTTCTCGCTCTCTGTCTTTCTCTGTCTTTCTACCTCTCTCGCCCCCCCCCCTATCCTTTATAATGACCAGGGTCATTCATACCCCGACGGCGGTGTCAACCATGCAAGGTAACAACCAACACGCCAGCAGCAGTTAGGGTTAGGTGGCGTCTTGCTCAGGGACTCCTCGACACTTAGCTAGGCGGGGGAGGAGCCCGGGGATCGAACCAGCAACTTACTGGCAGAAGGCAGCTTTTTAACGTAAAAGTCTTTCCAGTTCGTACGTGAAGAAGTTTAATATTATCATCGGCTGGGGGCAGTGACGCCCCCCCCTTACATTACGGGGAGGTGTCAAGAATAACCCCCAGAAAGGCACTAGACCAGAGCCTCACCGTCCGGACCAAATATAAATCGGCGACCAGAATCTCGTCGTCGTGCGCTCAGGGGGGGGGGGGGGGGGGGCGGGAAGTGCTCAAGTGCTCCACCCTCGCGACATGGGCCACGACGAGCACGCCAGCCAACTGGAGGCGATGCCAGGAGGGGTGGGGGGGGGGGGGGTGGGGGTGTGATATCCCTCCCTCCACCCGCCCTCTCTCTCTCTCCCTCTCTCTCTCTCTCCCTCTCTCTCTCCCTCCCTTCCATCCCTTGTCGCCGGGCAGACTGCGTGCAGGGAAGCAACTGTCGGTTGACGCCAACGCACCGTTGGCCGTCGGTGGGGTTGGGTTGGGGGGGGGTGGGTTGGGTTGGGGTGGTGGGTTGGGGGGGGGGTGGGTTGGGGGGGGGGTGGGTCCGTGGTCGCATTTAGCCGCATTTAGCCGCCGCTGCCGCCGCCATCGCTATCGCTACCGCCGCCAAGCCGGACACACCGTCGCTTGGCAGGTGATGCCCGTCTTGTCGGTTGCCGCTGCCAGCGTCTTCATGGGGTTGTAGGGGTGACGGAGGAGCAAGCAATTTGACCGCTCCACCCCCACCCCACCCCACCCCACCACCTCTGCTATGAACTCGTGTCTGTGGTGTGTTTCTGTGTCTCTCACTCAATCTGTCTGTCTCTCTGCCTCTCACTCAATCT
>PIJE02001601.1:99775-107275 GCA_002895965.2 Coryphaenoides rupestris
TTTCTGCTTCCCTTTCCTCTGCTCTCCTTTCACTTCCTCTCCTCTTTGTCCCCTTTCCTCCTGTCCTCCTTTCCTCCTCTCCTCTCCTTCCTTCTCCCCACCCCTCTTCCTCTCTCCTCTCTCCCCTTCTTTCTCCTCCCTCCCTCTCTCTACTCTCTCTCTCTCTCTCTCTCTCTCTCTCTCTCTTCCCTCTTTCCAAGGGTCTGGCCGAACAGACTCCTCTCAGGAGGACTCAACCCAAGAATAAGGCTTTGTGAGATGATCCTTGGTGTGTGTGTGTGTGTGTGTGTGTGTGTGTGTGTGTGTGTGTATATATATCTGTGTGTGTGTGTGTGTGTGTGTCTGTCTGTGTGTGTGCGCGTGTGCATGACAACTAAAAGCAATGTGACGCTGAATTAAACATATCATTAATTAGAAAGGTGTTCACTTCCTTTCCATTTCCTAACCCTGTCGCAACAAAGACGTGAACAAAAAAATTTGAAAGCCATGTATCCCTGGCAAATATATATATATATATATATATATATATATATGTAGATACATCATGTGGAGGGAGCAGGGGGGGGGGCCGGGCGGGTGGGATATTGGGTGTCAAACGGACGACCTCCCCCTCGAACTGAAGTGTGAGCAGAGAGACACTTCGTTTTAATTAGGGTCTTGCAGGGGGCCGGGGAAAACGGGATTCAAGATTCAATATTCAATTCAATTACAAAAAGAAAAAGGAAAATGTAACTTGAAATAAAATACTTTGTGGAGCCTTTTCAGTGTTGTTAAATATTTTACTTATTGGCCATGTTGACGACGTCAGCGCACGGCTGTGAATGCCACGTTCACGGCTGTCCATAAACACCGATAAATAATAAACTATAACACAATGAAGCAACAGCGGTGAAGTAATGCGAACAAAATAGTTGCATTGTGCTTGACAAAGTGTTAAAGTGAGTCACAACGCACATTACACGGCAGCACCAGACACTTTTTTCGGCCGCTATCAAATAGCCGCCTTTTCCGAATCCATGCGATTGCTTGATTCAAATCCTTCTCCTTACCTAAACCTCCTCCCCAACCTTAACAATTAATCAATGTCTGCAAGCCACAGCTCATGTTCACATAATAGATGATATCCCCGACTATTTAAAGCCGGTGAGGTAAATGTGGGGGTGTGCCCATCAATATTTAATATTGAGATGAAGGCAGAAGAACATGAATGTCTCCTCTTCCTCTGTCCTCCACACCCCCCCACCATCCCCGTCTATTTTGCTACTTACTCTCTTTTGGTCCATTTCATTTCTTTCTTTCTTGCTTAGTATAATTTGTAATGTTTTCCTTTTTGTAATGTTTCTTCCTTCCTTCCTTCCTTCTTTCCTTCCTTTCTTTCTTCCTTCGTTCCATCCTTTCTGTCTCTTTCTTTCGTGTGTGTGTGTGTGTGTGTGTGTGTGTGTGTGCGTATTTGCCTGAATTTGCATGCGTGTGTAACAGTGACAGTGCTTCATTAGACTTAAAGGTAACTTAAACCAGGGCGAGTCTGGCAGAAAAACCCCCCCGCAAATGTGTGTGTGTGTGTGTGTGTGTGTGTGTGTGTGTGTGTGTGTGTGTGCGTGCGTGTGTGTGGAGGGGACAATATATTTCATGTATCCCGTGCTACCTCCCTCTATTGTTACTATTGAGGTTGGCAGGTCAGAGAGCGAGAGAAGCCATGGAAATGGGGAGAGAGCGAGCATGATGATGGAGGGAGAGAGAGAGAGAGAGAGAGAGAGAGAGAGAGAGAGAGAGAGAGAGAGAGAGAGAGAGAGAGGCTTGATGGAGGAGGTGGAGGAGGAGGAGGAGGTGGAGGAGGAGGAGGAGGAGAAGGAGATGAAATTACACCTGTTCTGGTGGCTGACTAACGACTTTGAAATGCGAGTGGACCTCCCTCGCCGCCAAAATCATTTTCCCAACAATACGCCGTGATCTTTAAACAAGTGGAACTAGGACACTGTAGCGACATGACGTGGAGATATCTGCTGGAGCACAGGAAGACCTTCAGGGCCTGTGTGTGTGTGTGTGTATGTGTGTGTCTGTGTGTGTGTGTGTGTGAGAGTGTGGTTTTTGTGTCTTTTGTGTCTTTATGCGCCATATTCGTATTCCATAGGCTGGACATTATTAGCGTACACGCACGCACGCACATGCACGCACGCACACACCACGCCTACACACATGTAGATACACACGCACGCACACACACACGCGCGGTGTGTGTAAAGTGCATCTCTCTAATGAAGTCTCATTCACCCTGTGACTGTTGCCATATGGTTACTGTACACTCACTTTCAGGTCAACATCTGCTGTGTGCTAAAGAACACACACACACACACACACACACACACACACACACACACACACACACACACACACACACACACACACACACCTTGTTTTGATGTGCCCCTTCTGCCCCATACATGGGTGGCCACCACAACCACACCCACAACCACACACACACCCACACACCCACCACCTCCACCCGCGGGTGCCTCTACTCACCGTGTGTTCGCTGAGGTCCTGTGAGGCCTCCATAGCTGCTAGCTAGCGGTGCGCCGCTCACACACCTGCATGTATAGAAGTGTATGAAAACACACACACACGGTTTACACAAACACAATCAGCGATAACAAACAATAACGACATCAACACATTTTCCTCTGTCGCTGTGCTATTATTCGTCTGGGAATTTCACGACGTTGTTTTAGCTCCAAATGCAACGGCTTCGGTAAGCCACATGTTAGCTATATTATGATATACGCGCTTTACGTTGAGGCGCGCGCGGCGCACGGCCACGACCTCAGGCGGCCGCGCGCGTCGATCGTTTCAAGAGCGGAATCACGTGGGACGTGGGAAGGAATTAGTGTAACATATAAAAGACCGATCGATGATGGGCGGACTGTCTCTCGATCAGAACGCGCATCTGGATTCTTCCTTTGTGATCGGTGATCGTCAGAGAGACGCCCAGCGGGGTGGAGGAGGAGGAGGAGGAGGAAGAGGAGGAGGAAGAGGAAGAGGAGGAGGAGGAGGAGGAGGAGGAGGGACGGAGAGGGGAGTGGTAATAGGGAGGGGAGGGGAGGGACAGGCGATAACCTCAGCCTCGGTCGTCTTGGGTCCGCGGGCCGAGGTGCGGGGATAATCTCAGGAGCGAATATCAACAATGAAAGGGGAGATGTGTAAATTATCCAGCTGCCCGCTGGCTAGCCGACTAGCTGGCTGGCTGGCTGGCTGGCTGGCGGGCTGGCGGGCTGGCTGGCTGGCCGGCCCGCCTGTGTGGACACGGAGCACCATAACAGACAGCCACATTAAGTGACCCTATTAGCGCACGTGGGGAAATGGAGACAGACGAGGTCAGGGGTCTCCCAAGTAGGGTATTGATGTTGTAGGAAGAACGAGGAAGACTACGACGGACGGGGTTTTTTTGTGGCCGACGTTTGTGACGCTTTGCAGGAGAAATAGCGCTTAGTTGCAGGCCCCTGTCTTGTGCATCGTTCCCGCGGTGCTACCAATCGTCCCTGACACCACCTGACGAGGACGGCAGCGACATGGAGACACGTGGGAGAGAACGAACCAAACTAGCCAACACACACACACACACACACACACACGCACACACGCACACACACACGCACGCACGCACATAGGCATGCACACACAGTATCATAAAGCCTTTTGATCATTCCATGAACGGTGTGTGCATAACCGCACCTGAGAGAGTGTCACTCCAGTGTCATCCATGTGTCATGACGTTAAATTCCAAATAACTTATCTTCCCAAATCTTTTTCCCAGACGTACGATGCTGGCATATTCTTTTCTCATTCCCATCATTGCGCGTGTGTGTGTGTGTGTGTGTGTGTGTGTGTGTGTGTGGATGTTTTAAACGTCCAAAAGTACATTTTCCGTCAGATAGGCATTTCATTCTCTAATGGCATGCGAGGACATATGCCCGCGAGGCCTTTTTTCCCCTTTCCCCCGCCTTTTAAACTTACTGGCATCCTTTTAATTTTTCATAGCGTTCAGTTCCTCCTCGCCTGAAACCCAAGACAATAATGCGTCTCTCTGGCGAATTGATTTGTACCAAAGCTTCACAGGCTCCCCACCACCTAACCCCGCCACCACCACCACCACCACCACCACCACCACCCCTCTCTCTCTCCCTCTCCCCCGTCTCTCTCCCCCACCTCCCTCGCTATCTCTCTTCTCACTGTAGCTCTCTCTCTCTCTCTCCCCCTCTCTCCCTCCCTCTCACTATCTCGCTATCTCTCCTCGCACACACACACACACACACACACACACACACTATCTCTCTCTCTCTCTCTCTCTCTCTCTCCCCCTCTCCCTCTCCCTCTCTCACCTCTGTGGAGGACATGAATCAAACTTTACCAGGGCTTCGTTGTATCTGATAATGGCCCAATCTCCCTTCACGGTGATTCTCTGTAGTCATGGCCCCTTAAACCCGCGGCGTGGGGTTAACTTGACACTGGGCGGCGGATCGATACGCGCGCCATTTCCGTCGCGCTCCCAGAAGAGAAGAGAGAATTGTATTTCTCAAGACTTTTTGCCTCCGGACTGCGGCGACATATTACAAACAGAAATGTGACAGACTTGGGAAAAGTGAATGACTGCGCACTGTGGTAATGTCACACTGTGAGAGCCGGAGCGGGGAAAACGTCAAACAAAACCGCACGCACGTTGTCTGTCAACAGAACCAAACACGGCCACTGACTCTAGGCCAACATGGGCGCGAAAAAATAATCATAATTTAAAAATAATAATGTACAGGGCTATGTGTATTGAAGGCATATATTGCTAAATCGGGAGTTATTACATTTTGTTTATTTTCAGTATATATATAGTTCACATATAGAGGCTATTCTAAAATTTAGTAGGCCTCCACATTTTGCTTTGCACCTGTTTTCACACGCATCCCTAAAACCTATAGGATTTTTTTGTTAATTACATTTTCCTAAAAAAAAATTTGTTTCTTTTTTCTTACAGTAATAGCATATTTATTAAGCCAATGTATTATTTAACACACTTTTTTTTATTAATAGGCCTCGTCATGAAAAATGTATAGGTCCAATCAGTTTCATGGTTTTTTTGTCTTGCCTGCTAAAAAGACATTAGAAATAAAAATGTTAGACCCTTCATAAAAAGCCTCTATTTTAACTGGAAATATGGTCATGCAAAAAAATAGCACAATCAAATTTCACCGTAGGCCTATATATTGAATTACATTTTAACATTTACATTTAAATTACATTTTCAATGAAATGCGTGGCGGAAATAATAACTTATGGCCTCCGATACTGACGCCTATATAATTCATCAGGGCTTGACCATATATACTTCAACTTCAAATCAAAGCACACCTTTGATTTGAAACGTGTTGTTTGAAACGGATGAGTGGTCGATGAGTGGAAATGTAACCTCTGCCCCCTGTGGTATCAGATGATGATGATGATGATGATGATGATGATGAAACCCAGGTATATAATAGGGACACACTATAACTGGTCACCAGGACCAGCACAGGGCCATTCAAGCGGTCCCAGTTAGCTGTTGCTGCTGCTGTGGCGGGTATAAGATTCCCATTTCCTACATATCAAATATAAACACAAACTCCACGTGGGTTGGGGGGGGGGGGGGAGACCCGCGAAATGACCCCGCTCAAAGCTCTCACACACACACACACACACACACACACACACACACACACACACACACACACAGAGACACAGACACACGCGCATTACACACACACAGAGACATTACGCGGTGGTCGTTAAAAGACCACCGAGACAAAAACAGGTCAACGTGGTCCCTTTTATAGGCCCGGACAAGCACAAGCAGTGCCGTAAAGTCACTTATTATTATTATGATTATTGTTGTTATTATTATTATTATTATTAGAAGGTATATTATTATTATTATTATTATTATTAGAAGGTATATTATTATTATTATTATTATTGACTACAGTTGTGACATTTACATCCTGAAATCATTGAGACACACGGGCCCAAACGCAGGGAAAGGATCACAATAATGACATCAACGTATGTTGCACTTTAACGTGTCCAACGCATAAGCCAATAAGCCAAAACATTGTTCATTTAAAAGAAAGGGTTTATAATGATGGCCTACCCTTCACGATGACGTCTCCAGAAGCTCCCCCCCCCACCAACACCCCACCCCCCCCACTCCAAAAAAGTATCTTGTTGTTGTTGTTGTTGTTGTTGTTGTTGTTGTTGTTGTTCTTTTCCAGATTATCTTCACTTCCACCGTACAGTGCGCCGCGGGGAGTCGCGGAGCTCCGGCGCTGCGCAGCCTGCAGCCTGCAGCCACTCAACTAGTGCAGCATGACAGCCCGATGATGACCAACACACTCACCCCCAAAAACACAGCAAAAAGTCACGTTAAGAGCCTTGACGCGGGTGCACAACACCATCATATATATATATATATTATATAGGCGGCTACACGTTATTTCGGGTAAAAAAAAAATAGCATTATTATTATTATTATTATTATTATTTTTTTTTTTTGTTAGCGCTCAAGTTTGCGCACCGGGCTGCTGCTGCTGCTGCAGTGCGGGAGCTGCACGTTGGGGGACCCGACTGCGTTATTATCGGAGGCGACGGACGGTGTCGGTCGTGGCCGCGCACTGCGCATGCGCCCAGCTGCCATGCGCGCACCATTGGGCAGCGGTCCAGTCGGTGGTGGTGTTGGTGTTGGTGGTGTTGGTGGGTGGTGGTGGTGGTGGTGGGGGTCCCATTCTTATTAATAGTTGAGACACCAAATGACGTGCACACAGTTTTATTTATCCTGCTACAGCAAAAGGGGACAACATAGGCTACATACAGTAGGCCTGCATGCAGCCCGCACCAGGATTGACCAGTGTAACGTTTATTAGATGATGCATGGATTTTATTCCACAATATAACATACCAAACTTTAGAAAATAAATACTGTATACCTGCCACACACACACAGCTGTTGTTATATTGAGTGATTTGTAGAAATGATGCATATCATTCAAATTTCATCTTTTTTTTTTTAAAGTCAGTGTTCTCTTCAAATTTTGATTTGATATTTGATATTTTATTATTGACATGTTGAGGAGAAAAATAGCAATCGGCTCGTGGTAAAAATGGACTCTTTGTATAAAGCACCATGGTTTACATTTTACATTTACTCAGATATATCAACATTACAGTAACATCACCTTGGAATCCGTCAAGTACAACTTGAGTATTTTTTGCTATGATATGATCATTGATATACAATTTAACTATTTGAAACACCTCCTCCTCTCCATCCAACACACACACGCACACTCACATGCCCACGCACATTCACACACACACACACACACTCACATGCCCATACACACACACACACACACACACACTCACATGCCCACGCACATTCACACACACACACACACACACACACACACACACACACACACACAC
>PIJE02001601.1:109775-117253 GCA_002895965.2 Coryphaenoides rupestris
CACTGACAGGTGAATGCAGTTGTGGTTTATTTATTTATATATACATATATAAATATATATAAATATATATATATATATTTCTCCCAGCTGTCTCCACCGCAACCCCCCCCCCCAACCCCCCTCCCCCCTGCCTCGAAGGGTGGGGTGAGGGGGGCTGCATTGGTGTGTGTGTGTGTGTGTGTGTGTGTGTGTGTGTGTGTGTGTGTGTGTGTGTGTGAGGCTGAGGCTTAGAGTCCCGTCCCCCCCCTCCCCAAAGATGTTTTAGTGGCCCAACTATCTGGGGTCCCCAGCTCTGCCAAGATCCAGACGTCCTCTCCTGTCGCTCATGCCAAGGGGGTGGTTGGTGTGTCGGGGGGGACGGGGCTATGTGTGTGTGTGTCCGGGCACGGGGGCTGGGATGGGGTGGGGTGGGGTGGGCGGAGGGTGGGCGGAGGGTGGGCGGGTGGGCGGAGGGTGGGCGGGTGGGCGGAGGGGGGGGGGGGGCTTTCGGAGAGAAAATGCCATTTAGCTGGGGCCGGTATTTTTAGATATGCGAGGAACTCGTGGTCCGGGGCAGGGCCGAGGTGCTGACGGCGTAAAGCAAGAGGACTCTTCCAGAAGAGTCAGAAGTGTCAGGGAGCAGGGGGATATAAATACCCGCTGAGAGACGGGCCGGGTCATTAGTGGCCAGCGCGGCATGTGACATGGCAGCGTTTTCTGAGGTGATTTATGATTATTACTACACCGTGAACCCCGACACACCCCCCCGCCCCCCACCCCCGCCCCCCACCCCGACACACACCCCCGCCCGCTACTCCCCTCCCTCCCTCCCTCCCTCCCCCATTCCCTCTGTCCCACGCCCCCCAAACTGGTTACCCAAATGGCGCAGGCTGCCAGTCTGGTTTATTTCGGGGGGCGGGGGGGGGGGGGGGGGTGGGCATATATGGTACATAAACAATGTCCGTCAATATTTTATGGACTCCGCCACGTGCTCCAGTGAGGCTGTGATGTTGTTGGATCCGAGAATGACAATCAACAGATCTAGAGCCGCTGTGGGGAATGTTCGAGAGTTGTAAAGAGAGAGAAAGACAGAGAGCGAGAGAGAGAGAGAGAGAGAGGAAGAGAGAGAGAGAGAGGAAGAGAGAGAGAGAGAGAGGGGGGGGGGGGAGAACAGAACAGAACAGAACAGAACAGAACAGAACTGAACTGAACAGAACAGAGCAATATATCAATACCAAATAACCAAAGAAACGTCCCCTCCCTCTCTCTCGCTCTGCTCCCTCCCTCCCTCCATTTCTCCGCCGTTGAGAAGTGTTCGCATTTCATCCGCTTGCTGATTGACAGGCAAGACGGGCGCCGCGGACCAATCACGGGAGAGACGCCCCGATTGGTCAGAAATGAGCCGGGAGCGGTCTAAAATGGTCTCATGCGGGGAGGCAGGCCAGGCACAGTCGACTCGAAAGCAGACAGCACTTCACACACTAATAGCTGACAGGTGGCCGTGCCGTTTCTAACCAATTGCACTCAAATAATAGCGTATATATATCTACCTATCTTACCGACGGCGGCATTAACATGAACATAGGAAATGCGAACCCGAGCACGAACTTTGTTGTGTTTGTACGTCTTGGCATTATTAATAGTACTTAGCATTGTTCGGCATATTGTATGTTCTCAGATGTCGGTAATGTGCACAGAATCGCACGTCTGCTCTCATCCCAGCGATTATGCAGGCAACCTAGCAATTATGAAACTATCTTTTTTTTATCAAATGTACTCTTTGTAAGTCGATTTGGATAAAAGCGTCTGCCAAATGCCCTAAATGTAAATGTAAATGTCTGTTCCGATCATGACATAATTGTGCCAGATATGTGGTGATTAGGTGATTCATCGTGTCCCTTCCCCTGAGTACTATCTGGAGTATGGTGTTTACTGATACCTCGTTCCGAACCTGTAAACCTAAACCACAAGTCACACAAGAGCAGTGTGGTAGCAGGCATGACAGACACACATAAACAGTGGGGAGAGAGAGAGAGAGAGAGAGAGAGAGAGAGACAGAGAGAGAGATGGAGGGAGACAGAGAGAGAGAGAGAAGGAGAAGAGGTTAAAGATTATTTAAAGTCTGTCACCCAACTCCAGGAAATAGTTTATTAACTCACTCATTAACACGACCGTGCCGATGTCTTCTACTGTCCTTTTACTGTATTTTCTTTTTCATAGTACTTTAGTAGCAACAGTACTGTTTCATTTCCCTTTGTTCCATTTTTAAACTGTTTTAGCTATTTAGATCTTTATTTCCCATGTCATGAAGCTCTCATTAACTAAATTGAGAGAGAGAGGTAAAGCGAGGGAGAGAGAGACAGAAAGAGAGAGAAATATATATTTATTTATTTTTGATAATTTATTTAAAAAAATAGTATTTTTTGTAACCCAGTTTTTTTAAGTTGACTTACTTTCCTGTATATATTTAGTTCTTTTTCAGTATATTTTAGGAACTCAGATGTATACATTTGATTGCAATATTGCGGCTTTGTTTACATATTTCTTTGTTATAGAATATCTGCAATTGTACATTTGTAAATCGACAATTGTAAATTAGATTTGTTTTGTTTTTGTTTTTGATTCATCTCACTTTGGCAATGTAAATGTACGTTTCCCATGCCATTAAAGCTCTTTCAATTGAATTGAAATTGAATTGAAAATGTAATTAAGAGAGAGAGAGAGAGAGAGAGAGAGAGAGATGCTGGGAGTCAACAGATGGGTCGTTGCTGGCAGGCTCCAATCTCGTGAGTTCACATTCTGTTTCTCTCTTAAGGTCTACGTCTGACCAGGCTTCAAGCTATCCGTTTTTGTCCGAACCAACAGCGGTTCGGACCAATCAGCGCCCTGTCGGCAGCTACGTGGGGGGTGGGGTGGGGTTGAGGTCATGTGACGACAGCGAGAAGCAACCGTTTGTTCCACAATGATGGCGACAGACAGACAGACAGACACTTCATCCGATCACCTGCCAAGTGCCGGCCCTTTTCCAAACAGATTCCGACGACAACTTCCCAAAAGGTTCTGTGGAAACCGAACAGTCTGGCACCTCAGGTTAGGAGTACGCTGCTGCCACGGGAACAAAGCATTTGACTCGGCGTAAATTCCTCTCCAGCAAGTGGTCTGTCACGTAATCCACGATAACCTAATACAGCAGACCTGAACAAAACAGCATAGATATTGCATACCTTACAGTTATACTTATAAAGCAGCAGGTATTTTGGGCCAGTGTAGATCTGTCTATTCTTTATAGGAGTTACCACGTTTTGAATGATGTGTTCGGCACATTTTAATGCCATGTTTTCATTTTGCAAAGGCCTTTGGCGGTGACACAACCAACCTTTGACTTGCAACAGATTCACTGATAAGGGATGAATCACATCAGGAAGGCTGAATATGAGAAGCATGTGTGTATTTTACTAAGCCCTCGACTATTCCTTGAAAGTTTTGGCGGGAACATTGACATTGCTAACAAAACTAACAGATTGATATAACAGCGTTCGTTTTGTCCCTAATGATAGATCATATACCGTGTGTGTGTGTGTGTGTGTGTGAAAACATGAGCGCGAGAACGCGTGAGCACGCATGTGTGTGTGTGTGTGTGCGCGTGCGTGAGAGCGAGAGAGAACATTAAAGCGTGAAATTGTGCTACTTTTCCATCCCCATGACGACGGGGGGGGGGGGTCCCCAGACAACACGCCACCAAGGTGTAGGCAACATGCGATAATAACAATATTCCTTACAGGTGCACAACGTGTGCCGTGTTGCCACATTCCCAGTCTTTGAGTGGGTGTCCCTCCGAAACCTCAAGCCAACCAAAGTAGTTCACCATCGGCTGCACTTTCCCTCCGGCTCCCGGTCTAGCAGAGGTTTTACTGCGCGGCCCACGAGACCCCAACTCTAGCCAGATCCAAACCCATTTCTGGCTTTATGTAGATTGAAAGTTTTACGATTATGGACATCATAGTTTTAGTGCCGAATCAGCCTCGACGGAGTCACTCACCCACGTCCTTAATACTTAAACTGGCCTGGGAAAAACGCTAAGCAGGAACTGCTAATCGAATCCAATCCGGGAGGAGACATGACCACATGACCCATAGTGTGGGTGACATGCCCTGGTGGGTTCATGCACCCACCCATGCCATGCCTTCTGGTTGCAGATCATCTCTGCTGGTCACTGAACATATTGTGATCCCATACTGGGTGCCAGCGAGTTCTGCTCAAGTCAACTTAAGTTAATTCACTTAAGTTGTAGTGAAGTATAAGTCAAGTTAAGAGAGAGCGGGGGAGGGGGAGAGAGAGAGAGAGAGAGAGAGAGAGAGAGAGAGAGAGAGAGAGAGAGAGAGAGAGAGAGAATTATAGGTCAGGGGTGTCAAACTCAATTTCATCCCGGGCTACATCTTTATCATATCACATAATTGCCTCTCCATTCGATTATTATTGGTTTTAGTAATAACTTAAATAATAACTAGCTCTGAAAGCAGATGTCTAGGAAAAATAATTGCAAGCAGACCAGTCACAACTATTGTACAATTTAGGGCCAGACTGGGAACATCATTCAGACTGGGAAATATAGTCCCAGTCAGGCCACCCCAGTCCCAGGGGTGATTCTGAAATGATGACATGTAATGATCAAAATATTAGTAATTGTTACAATTAAATATTGAGTAGAAGCAGAATACTTCAGAACTGCATTAAACATTTATTCACACACACACAATTGCAATGCTTACGGTAAAATCACCAATCATTCTCGTCCACTCTAAGGCTTACGGTAAAGCATCCTTCCCACACCACTGTCTCACTGTTTGGTCGACCAGGTATATATTTTCTCTCCGTGTCTGAATCTGGTGCTGACGAGATTCAGAGACAGAGGCACGGACATAGTAGTTTAGGAACCGGTATGTGCAAACTTATTGAAATTCAAACCAAAACAGCTTTATTGCCTTAGTTTTTGCAAACAAGGAATATGTGTGTGTCCAAACAAATATATATGATTAATATTTAACCAAAGCCACAGTTGTGTTAGGACCCAGACACGATCAGGAGTCAGTGAGTAAACAATGGAGAACAGACACAAGTATTATGTTCCACAGGTATTTATTATATTCACAGGGAACGTAGCTAGTAGGTATAAAATACATATAAAATAAATATATCTAATAATAACTATACTAGTAATGAGTCTATCCTCTATAGGCTTAATATAAATAATGTATATATCTATATATTGTGGCACACTCCGTTTTCGGGTGGAGTGTGTCCACGACTGAACCTAATGAATCCACTGTCCACACCAGAATATAAGGCAAACCGGGTTTATTTAACAGACTCCTATCTCACATGTGCGGGAGTTTGGGCCTTTCTGTAACCACCTGTGCCCGCCAGCAAGCACGCTATCGGCCACCAAGGCTGGCCTCCTGCCGGCCCCTTCCGTGCCAGTTGGTCGTGGTCCCCAATAGGGTTAGACTTTGTCCACGGTCTCCCCATGTCGAAGGGGAACGCACCATCCTCACCCTAGATCGGACCGTTATCTCCCCAAGGCCGTCCATTTCGTCGCCTCCCCAAACACTTCTGCCGCCGAAAAGCGGACATCCTTGTCACCCATTGGGTCCGGCTCCATGGATTCCCCAAGATATTGTTTCTGGGACCGGGTCCCCAGTTTCCACGTCAAGAGTATGGCCAAGCGTTTTGTTAAGGAATTGGGCCACCGCTAGCTTCTCCTCAGGTCACACCACCAGGAGAATGGGCAGGCGGCAGAGGGCTAATCCAAGGCTGGGAGGCGAACATTACGCTGCGTCCACCCACCAGCAAACCCGCCTCCTGGAGGCGAGTACCTACCTTGGGGTGGAGGCAGACGGCCCTCCCGAAAACTGGCTCCCCACTTATTGGGGCCCTACACCATTGACCGCATCTTAAACCCCAAAGCAGTTGTCTCCTGCTTCCTCCGATTCTAAATGTACATCCGTTATTCCATATAATCCCAACTTTAAAAGCCGGGTCAATCTTCTCTAGTCCTTCCTCAGTACCGGTCCCTCCACCTCCCCGAGTTCCTCGAGGTTATGGCAGGTGTGGGACGTTGACAAGCTGCTCGCTGTCTTCACCGTTCGGGGGACAGGGGTTCCAATACCTTGGTGAGTGGGTTGAATATGGGCCGGAGGCCCAGCAGCTGGGTTCCCAATATACACTGGCTGGACCCCGCCCTCCTGCCATGGATATATCTTTACCGGGCTAACCACAACGCCAATCGGCGGTCCGCCCGGGTCTTCCGTAGAGGGGGGGCCTGTTGTGGAGGCCCCGCTCCTTCCTCCAAAGCTACCACGTCCACCAGTCAGGCGAGTCGGATCTCAGGCCCGAACCGCTGACGAAAAACAACCGAGGCGAGTGGGACGCCGCTCGGGCTTCGTTAACAAAAGCCAGCCTCGCCAGGTGGCAGACAATTACGATTTCAGGGACACAGCGGCTATTTAAGTCCGTCATAAAACATAGAACACGTTGCTTAGAACGTACTACCCCTCGGCCTATCTGGGTTCCTGTGTTCTCCTATCCTCGACTGCCCGCTATTCCTCTTCTCGCGTTACCCTGTGTTCCTTCACGTTCTCGCTTCGCTCACTCCTCTCCTCCGTCCTGACCCCCGCTCCTCCCTCGGGACCCCTCTCCACGCCCCTATCCCTGATTCCCCTTTTTCTCGCAAGACGGATCCCTGACGGACCCCCTGATACGGACACCCTGACCACCGGACTACCCTGCTCTCCCAACCCTCCTTAGTTTTTTCTATTTTTGTGATAGATTAATGTTATAGATTTATATTTATTTATCTAGTTAATATATTTATTTTATTATATATATTATATATATTTGTGGCAGACGGCCACTGAGGGGGCCGACCAGGCAGTGTGGGGGACCCAGTGTCGGGGGAACGCAAGTCCCCATTCGGCCCCCAGAGGGAGCAAGAAACCAGCGTAGTTGAGAGAGGACGATCAGCCATTTTTGAAGGTGCTTGCGCCTCGTTGAGGGAACTCGGACGGCAGCCAAATCAGGCGCCTGGCTGCGGCCAATAAATGGGAGAGGGAACCCTTGGGTGGTGTAGAGAGTCGAGGAGGAGAGGAAAGCAGGGAGGAGTTGGGAAGCGGTGGGGTGGAAGCTGGAGGCGGAAGGAAGTAGGCGGACGGAGGGAGAGGAAGAGGAAGAGTATGCAAAACGGACTGCAGTGAGTTGAAGAATACCGAAGTGGCTGTGTGCCTAACTTGGATTTCCTGAGAACCCTGCCGTGTGCTGAAACCCCTGGACCGCCTGAGAACCCGCCCCGTGAACAAACCCCGCCTGCTGACTACCTGACCATCGCCGAACCCTGCTCTACCTGAGGACCCGTCTCCGTTGTACCGACCCCTGCTAACGGACCACGACTACCGCACGGACTAAAGACCAACACTATAAGTACCCTGCACTTCCCTTCCCTGTAG
>PIJE02001602.1:0-16216 GCA_002895965.2 Coryphaenoides rupestris
GTTCTTATCCCAGCTATTATGTTATACTGTATATATATCATGTTATACTGTATATAAATATATTATGTTCTTATCCCAGCTATTATGTTATACTGTATATATATCATATATGTTCTTATCCCAGCTATTATGTTATACTGTATATATATCATATATGTTCTTATCCCAGCTATTATATGTAGATAAAGAAATATCTTAGATAAATGATACATTGTAGACATTGTGGGATATGACATTTGTCTTGAAAAGCAAATCCGACTAGTAAGGTTATTGTTGATATATTTAATCCCTGACAAGTATAGAAATGCTATTAGACATCTAAAATGCAATTTAAAATCGGTGTGGATCGGTATTGCAAATATAAACGTCTTGTTTACAGCCAGTAGGTGGAGATAAGGAGCCATCTGCTTTACTCGTAGGACTCAATTATCAGACTATTAACCTATTAAAATATAGACCTGTAGAAAAATATAGAGTATTACCCACGAGACAAGTATTAAAATACCCACCAAAAAGACAAGCTTTACATTACAGGTTTTTGTTCAGATCAAAATAATTGTTAAAAACACCCCAGAAAGCAGAGAGGGTTTGAGTATTTTATTATTTGAAGCACCAAGCTCATAGTACAGATATATTTAGCACATCCTGACCATCCAAAGAAAAGCAAAAGGAAGAGGTGTCTGAGCAAAGAGTCCAAGGTGAGGCTCACTAGTGAAGACAGGAGAGCTATTGGTCCGCGCCCAACGCATCCCTAACATGTTGGAAGAAAAACTGTATAACTGCTGGGAGAAAAAAGCATTTGATTTGCATTTCAGTATATAAAAATTAAACGTATCAAAATAATATTCCACTGGGCCTGGTCATCGTAACCAAACTAAGTCTGGCTCATACTCCATGTTAAAAGAGCTCGTAGCAAAGCCTTCCATTACTCAATTAAATTAACGTCAAGTCTCCAAGTGAGTTTGGTCCTCACACCCACATCACTCCCGATCCCACCGGACCGGACGCCAACACTGGGAGAGAGGAGGCCACCCCTCTGCCAGGCTGGGGGAGAGAGGAGGCCACCCCTCTGCCAGGCTGAGGGAGAGAGGAGGCCACCCCTCTGCCAGGCTGAGGGAGAGAGGAGGCCACCCCTCTGCCAGGCTGAGGGAGAGAGGAGGCCACCCCTCTGCCAGGCTGGGGGAGAGAGGAGGCCACCCCTCTGCCAGGCTGAGGGAGAGAGGAGGCCACCCCTCTGCCAGGCTGAGGGAGAGAGGAGGCCACCCCTCTGCCAGGCTGGGGGAGAGAGGAGGTCAGAGGAGGGAGCAGAACACTAGACTCCTCCTCCTCCTCCTCCTCCATGTGATAAAGGGTTTTGGGGATTCACACATTTTGGACCAATTCACAAAGAAAGAAGAGACAGATATCTGGACAGTGGAATGATCTGGGAGGGGCCCGACATGCTCAGATGGAGGCTGTATTGTGTGTGTGGGTGGGTGGAAACGGGCAGAGGATGCATATTGTTGAGAACAAGCAGATCTCTTTGTTTTCTATTCAGGGCTCCTGGCCACCAGTCCCCTGGCTGGAGGGCCCCTAGCAGCCAGTGCCCCAGCTGGAAGGCCCCTAGCAGGCATAGGGCCCCCGGATGCAGGACCTCTAGCTCTCGGGCTCCTGACCAGGGAGGGCCTCCTCCGGTCATACATTCAGCAGGAGCAGTCCGGACGTCCCCTCTAGACTGCTCTACATTCAACAGCCCAGGAGGCTCTCAGCTGGAAGGACCGAGCGTCCACGTTGCCGCATCCTGTTGGCATGGAGACGGGGAACAGATTGCGTTCTACAGTCCAACTACATCCCACCATCTTCCTTTTGTTTAGGAGCATATTTATTATTTAGAATATGATATTATTCAGAGGGGGTTCATCTAAAGTGCAGTCATGAGTACAATAAACACCCACAGGTGACCAATCAGAGACCATGTGAGCATGTCAGAGGGTGCCCTAGTGGGCCCTGAAGCCCTGTCTGTGGGGGAGGAGGGGGGAGGAGCCATGTCTGTGGGGGATGAGAGGGAGGAGCCAGTGGGGAGGAGGAGGGGGAGGAGATGTGGGGGAGGAGGAGGAGGAGGAGGAGGGGGGGAAGGAGGAGGGGAGGAGGGGAGGAAAGGGGGGAGGAGCCATGCATGTCAGAGGGTGCCCTGGGGGGAGAGCCATGTCTGTGGGGGAGGAGGGGGGAGGAGCCATGTCTGTGGGGTGGGAGGGGCCGGCTGGTAAGGTACATGTTCAATTCCCCAACATGCACGTCAAGGTCACAGCAAGAAGGATCTAGAACATCTACACACAGAAAAGAGAGGTCATGCACTTCTAAGTCAAAGGTACAACAACGCATACGAGTTACAGCGCGGCGGGGAGGTGCCCCGGCCCGGGGGAGAGAGGAGCACTCCCCCAGGGGGAGACAGGCACCCCCGCCTCCCTTCCTGCGCCTCCTCATCCCTCAGCTCTGCTGGTTCAGGGCTTTCACGTAACTGGTAAACACAAAGTTGTAGTCGTTGAACTGGGCGAGCTGGCGGTCGAGGCGTTTGAAGCCATCCAGCTTCTGGGCTGCAGAGAACACACTGCGGCACTTTGAGGTCTGGGAGGAAACACAGAGTCAACAACAACAAGCACAACCCCCCACAGCCACACCCCTTAACCGCACCCTTTAACCCCACAGCCACACCCCTTAACCGCACCCTTTAACCCCACAGCCACACCCCTCAAGTGCACCCTTAAACCCCACCCCTCAAGTGCACCCTTTAACCCCACAGCCACACCCCTCAAGTGCACCCTTTAACCGCACAGCCACACACGCCCCCACAGCCAGCCATAACCCCACCCCTTAACCCCACAGCCACCCACAGCCCCACCCTTAACTCCACAGCCACCACCAGACTCATAACTACACACCTGATTCACAAAGAGCGTTGTGACAAATTTTCCTGGTTTGAAGACATCTACGACCTTCTGGACTAGGTCATCATAGGACGTCTGGGAGAGGTTGGTCTCGAAGCTGACGTAGGAGAACTCTGGTTCTGGAGTGATGTGAATAGTCCAGTAGGTACCCTGAGAACAGACGCAGGTCAACACCTCCACTGGGTTTCAGTAGACCTGAGAACGCCGGTCAACATCTCCAGGAGGTCAACTCACGTCTGTCTTCATTCCATTCATGGAGTATCCACAAGGGTTGAACATCGTAGCATCAATCACTGAACCTGCGATCAGGTCACGTATTCCACTCATCTGGAGACAGACAGAACATGAGCAACAACTAGTCTCAACCCCTACCTTGGCTCCTTAATGACCCGTCTACTGTACTTCTAACCCCTACCCAACCCCCCCCCCATGCTCCTCAATGGACCCATCTCTGTACGGTGTAACCCCTACCTGCTCCTTAATGACCCATCTGATTACTGTCTAACCCCCTTTGGCTATATGACTAGTTTGTGATAGGAACACTTTTGAGGGACAGCAGTAAGGAACCAATCGTAGCGCAGTCTTACACGAGTGACATCATTAGCGGTAACCCCGTCTTTCATGTAGAACTGTTCCATGACTGCTGGGTCCAGGTCACTCATCAGAACCTCCAGCGTCTGGTCGGCATGCTTGTTCTCCCAGAACTCTGGCAGGTCCAGGGTGAACAGGTACCTACAAACAAACACAAACACACACACACACACACAGCTAGAACTGCGTGGCTGGGAGAACTCCCTCCATCTATATACAGATATCCGTCTAGATAGTCTACATCTACAAATATCTACATCTAGACAGAATATATTAACACTATATCTACAGATACATCCATCTAGACCGACATCTACAAACCTCTTTTTGGGGCTAGTTTAGTTTTGAATGTAACCATTCCTTAGACCACCTCAAAGCAGACGTGTCATCAGGAGGGTGAATGTGATTGATTCTTACCAGCAGTCAGAATTCAAACGGCCCATACAGTAGGGAGCTCCGTCTGCAGGGGAGGGAAACAAATGTAACTATTGATCTGGTTATTAAACACACTGGAGAGCCCTAGATATGAACCCAGGCGTGGTAGAGGGGAAGATTTACGCAGGTATATAGAGACCGGTACAGATATATACACAATGTAGAGACCAGTATAGATATTAGGGGTGTATTGTCCCACCGTTCGGTGTGCCCCCACATTCCAATACACACACATGCACCGCAATAAAGTAGTTTGTTGACGGCTTTCTTGCCCTCATCATACTGCACGTTGAATCCAAGGTATTCCCACACAGCACAGTTAAAAAGACGATGGTGCCGCATCAAAATGTATTTTCTCTGTATGGTGTTGGAGCAGTGTGTGGCTACACAGTCATGCGTATACAGGGCGTACAGGAGTGGACCGAGTACACAACCCTGAGGTGCTCCGGGTTAGTACAGAGGAGGTGAGACTGCCCAGTCTCACCACCTGGGGTCTGCTTGTCAGGAAATCTAGGATCCAGTTGCAAAGGGAGGAGTTTAACTCCAGGCTCCTGAGCTTGACAGGCGCAATAGAGTTGAATGCTGAGCTGTAATCAATGAATAGCATCGTCACATACAAGTTTCCCTTATCCAGGTGGGAGAGGGCAGTGTGAACCCTCAGGGCTAGGGATGCACCGATACCACTTTTTTTCAGACCGAGTACAAGTACAAGTACTTACATTTGGGTACTTGCCGATACCGAATACCGATACCGAGTACTTAATAAAACCATTACAGTTCTAATGACTTTGAAAACATGTTTAATTTTCAATCAGATGTTCCTCTCCTTCTGACTGTGAACAAATTAAACAAATATAACTTCAATTAATAATTTAATAATTAATAATTTCAATTAAATGTAACCTATTCAGAACCATCCAACATACGTCAGTCGGATATTCGGTACCAAGGACGTATTGTTGTTTAGGACATTGGTGGACATCACAGATGTTGCGCCAAGGATGCGCAATGATGACGCTCCCGTGAGACGCTGGGCTCCGAGTCAGCGTCTCTGGTGGGGGGGGGCTCCGTTAATTCGCGGTTCTGATGGGGGGTTCTCCGTTAATTCGCGGTTCTGATGGGGGGGTGCTCCGTTAATTCGCGGTTCTGATGGGGGGTTCTCCGTTAATTCGCGGTTCTGATGGGGGGGGGGGCTCCGTTAATTCGCGGTTCTGATCTCATGCGATCTCTCGTTGCTATTAAACATCCATAAACGCCAACTCGGTTGCATCTCTTTATTTCAATATTCCTTGGCTAAGAATATTACAAGGTTAACGTTGCGTTGCCAAAGTGGTATCGGTGCGGTTGTATCGGAGTAGTTTAACGAGTACGAGTACGAGTACATGATCACAGTATCGGACCGATACCGAATACTGGTATCGGTATCGGTGCATCCCTACTCAGGGCAGTGTGCGTTGTCCGTCGATCTGTTGAGACGGCATTCAAATTGAAGGGGGTCCAATGTGTCAGACAGGTGATGGACGGTTTCTTCAGTACGGGGACAATGGTGGTCTGTTTATAGTCCCCACCTGCTTCAGACTGGTACAGGGAGGTTGAATATAGAGGTACCTCCGCTAGCTGGTGGGCGCACCCTCTGAGGACACGGCCTGGAATGCCGTCTGGCCCTGGAGACTTTTGTGGGTTTATTGTTTTAAAAGCACTCCTCACTTCAGCTGTGGTTAGGGACAGTCATCCTGGTCCTCAGCTAGCCTTGCTGTAGGAATTGCTCACCTCACTGGGCGTAGCAGGTGTTGTACCCCTCCGCCCCTGGGTTTACCTGACTCCCTGGTTCTGTACTGCCGGTAGATGGAGAAACCAGCTCGGGCAATGGGCGAGTCGGGTCCAGCCATATCTCAGTAAACACCATCACGCAGTAGTTTGCAGTATCCCACTGGAAGTTAATCTGTGCGTGTAGTTCATCCATTTTATTAAGATAAGATCGAACTTTATTAATCCCGAAGGAAATTCTTGTGCCAGGTTGCATAGCAATACAATAAAACCGTAGGGAAATCAACAGAACAATAAAAATAAACAGATTTACAAATGTACAGTCCTAGTAGAAAACACATATTGTCCAGGGATTGAACATTTGAAGGGAAAATGCTCAGTAGCGGTGAATTGTGGCGTCTCGTCCGGGATTGCCATAGAAATCCAGCACGTTTGCCCCTCTTCTTCCTCCTCTGGCGACGTGTTGGTGAACAGCAGAAAGAATTCTGTGCCAATTGACGCACAAAGATCCAACAGTGCTTGTAGGATACTGGATAAGCGACAGTGCAGGATGTGCAAAAATATATATAAAAAAAACGACATACTAAACTGAGCCAATGTCAGTGCGTCTTACGGTGCATCGGAAGGGAAGTGGTTACGTACTTGGGAAGATCTGAGCCAGAAATTCGACCTCCTCCTGGAAGTTCCGGTGAGGGAACTCCTGCTGCGTGGGCTTCATGAAGTTCTTACGGGAATAGAAGAAATTCTGGAAGAAAAACTGATCCGTCAGTACAGAGCACAATACATTATACAATACTAAACTCACTGACAGTACATTAGACAATACTACCCATTATACTGAGCACAGTACAGTAGAATATATCTAATATTTGACAGTATAGTGCAGGGGTTTGTAGGTCAAGAGTTTATGGAATAGACTGATGCGAGACGGAGAGATGAGTGGCCAGGGACAGGCATGACTGACCTTGATGGCGTCGAAGCCGCAGTACTGGCGGGCTAGCTCCAGTAACGGGACCAGGGCTTGCAGTAAGAGGGTGGTTCCACAAGTCTTCAAAATGAACCGTCTCTTAGAGACAAACATGCTACTCTCACTGTGGAAGAAGCACACCAGAGTTACACACGCCACAGCAGTACGATACATCGCTACGACACGCCACAGCAGTACGATACATCGCTACGACACGCCACAGCAGTACGATACATCGCTACGACACGCCACGCCAGTACGATACATCGCTACGCCACAGCAGTATGACACGACACGCTACGACACAGCAGTACGACACGACACGCCACAGCAGTACGATACATCGCTACGCCACAGCAGTACGACACGACACGCTACGACACAGCAGTACGACACAGCAGTACGACACATCGCTACGACACACCACAGCAGTACGATACATCGCTACGACACAGCAGTACGATACATCGCTACGACACAGCAGTACGATACATCGCTACGATACGCCACAGCAGTACGATACATCGCTACGACACGCCACAGCAGTACGATACATCGCTACGACACAGCAGTACGACACATCGCTACGACACAGCAGTACGATACATCGCTACGACACGCCACAGCAGTACGATACATCGCTACGACACGCCACAGCAGTACGATACATCGCTACGACACGCCACAGCAGTACGATACATCGCTACGACACAGCAGTACGATACATCGCTACGACACAGCAGTACGATACATCGCTACGACACAGCAGTACGATACATCGCTACGACACACCACAGCAGTACGATACATCGCTACGACACAGCAGTACGATACATCGCTACGACACAGCAGTACGATACATCGCTACGACACACCACAGCAGTACGATACATCGCTACGACACACCACAGCAGTACGATACATCGCTACGACACAGCAGTACGATACATCGCTACGACACACCAGTACGATACATCGCTACGACACACCACAGCAGTACGATACATCGCTACGACACAGCAGTACGATACATCACTACGACACGCCACAGCAGTACGATACATCACTACGACACGCCACAGCAGTACGATACATCGCTACGACACAGCAGTACGACACATCGCTACGACACAGCAGTACGATACATCGCTACGACACGCCACAGCAGTACGATACATCGCTACGACACCACAGCAGTACGATACATCACTACGACACATCGCTACGACACGCCACAGCAGTACGATACATCACTACGACACATCGCTACGACACGCCACAGCAGTACGATACATCGCTACGACACCACAGCAGTACGATACATCACTACGACACATCGCTACGACACGCCACAGCAGTACGATACATCGCTACGCCACAGCAGTACGATACATCGCTACGACACATCGCTACGACACGCCACAGCAGTACGATACATCGCTACGACACCACAGCAGTACGATACATCACTACGACACATCGCTACGACACGCCACAGCAGTACGATACATCGCTACGCCACAGCAGTACGATACATCGCTACGACACGCCACAGCAGTACGATACATCGCTACGACACACCACAGCAGTACGATACATCGCTACGACACACCACAGCAGTACGATACATCGCTACGACACACCACAGCAGTACGATACATCGCTACGACACACCACAGCAGTACGATACATCGCTACGACACAGCAGTACGATACATCGCTACGCCACAGCAGTACGATACATCGCTACGACACAGCAGTACGACATCGCTACGACACAGCAGTACGACACATCACTACGATACGCCACAGCAGTACGATACATCGCTACGACACGCCACAGCAGTACGATACATCGCTACGACACGCCACAGCAGTACGATACATCGCTACGACACGCCACAGCAGTACGATACATCGCTACGACACGCCACAGCAGTACGATACATCGCTACGACACAGCAGTACGATACATCGCTACGACACAGCAGTACGATACATCGCTACGACACACCAGTACGATACATCGCTACGACACAGCAGTACGATACATCGATACGACACACCACAGCAGTACGATACATCGCTACGACACAGCAGTACGATACATCGCTACGACACACCACAGCAGTACGATACATCGCTACGACACACCACAGCAGTACGATACATCGCTACGACACAGCAGTACGATACATCGCTACGACACAGCAGTACGATACATCGCTACGACACAGCAGTACGATACATCGATACGACACACCACAGCAGTACGATACATCGCTACGACACAGCAGTACGACACAGCAGTACGATACATCGCTACGACACACCACAGCAGTACGATACATCGCTACGACACAGCAGTACGATACATCGCTACGACACACCACAGCAGTACGATACATCGCTACGACACACCACAGCAGTACGATACATCGCTACGACACAGCAGTACGATACATCGCTACGACACAGCAGTACGATACATCGCTACGACACACCACAGCAGTACGATACATCGCTACGACACAGCAGTACGATACATCGCTACGACACAGCAGTACGATACATCGCTACGACACACCACAGCAGTACGATACATCACAGCAGTACGACACGCCACAGCAGTACGACACGCCACAGCAGTACGACGTGACACGCCACAGTGTGAC
This sequence comes from Coryphaenoides rupestris, assembly GCA_002895965.2. Taxonomy (NCBI): domain Eukaryota; kingdom Metazoa; phylum Chordata; class Actinopteri; order Gadiformes; family Macrouridae; genus Coryphaenoides; species Coryphaenoides rupestris. Next base: position 9,360 of record PIJE02001602.1, read on the forward strand.
ACGCTACGGTGATGTGACACGCTACGGTGATATGACACGCCACGGTGATATGACACGCTACGGTGATATGACACGCTACGGTGATATGACACGCTACGGTGATATGACACGCCACGGTGATATGACACGCTACGGTGATATGACACGCCACGGTGATATGACACGCTACGGTGATATGACACGCCACGGTGATATGACACGCTACGGTGATATGACACGCCACGGTGATATGACACGCCACGGTGATATGACACGCTACGGTGATATGACACGCCACGGTGATATGACACGCTACGGTGATATGACACGCCACGGTGATATGACACGCTACGCTCCTTCCTGCACACCAGCAGCTGGGCGCGGAGCGACAGTAAAAAGCCGTTTTACGCGGACACAGGTTTTATCAATTAACGGTCCGTACCGTACACAGTTATCATTAAAGCCGTTACCGTACACATTATCATTAAAGCCGTTACCGTACACATTATCATTAAAAGCGTTCAGCGGAGTCGCAGTGGCTAATGCTGTGGACGTCCGGAGCCCGCCAGCCAGCCGCCGCCAGCGGTGTTGCTGCCGGCTTCACGGTGCTCCTCTGCTGCGGCCGCCGCCGAGGAGGAGGAGGAGGAGGTTGGTGTTGGTATGTTGGTTATGGTGAGGAGGTGGTGTGGTGTTGGAAGAGGTGGTGTTGGAGGAGGTGTATAGTTGTAGCTGGGTAATGGCTCCCCAAGCTGGCCTCTGCGTGGAGTGCGTGCGGCCTGACATGCGAGTCCTCACCGCGTGTGAATCTACGCCTCGCCGGGACCTCCCATACCGTGTTGCCCTTTTATAGTGGACTACTAATCTTATAGTACTACAGTCTATACTACTATGTGTACTATTTTGTTAGTGGTATCGTACTACTAGTCTCTGACTAAGGCTGTTACTATAGCCTGCTATTACTAATGATAGTACTTACAGTCTACTACTTATATGTACTACTGTAGTGTATACGCTAACTACGCGTAGAGCTATTATGGTTTGTACTAGGGTTATCGTAACAGTATTAGACTACAGTCACGTATCCCTCACTATAATTACTACTTGCAGTGATATACTAACTGTATAAGTACTACATCTATACTACTACTCAATGTTACTAACAGTGTATACTTATGTATACTACTACAGTCTATAATACATAATATGGTTGTGACACTACAATAGCGTCTATACTTAATGTTATAGTGACCCTACAGTAGGTCATATACTATATGGTATACTAAATGTATTGTACTAGTGTTATAACTAATGTATACTTAGCTACAGTGTATACTGTCTATTTACTACAGTTACTTATATGGTTATACTAATGTATAGTATACAATGTGTAACAGTCTCCATTTATATACTACAGTACTATAACTATCTAACTAGCATGTACGTGTTATACAAATCTATGTGATATACTGCTGTAGTGTATAATGGCGTATACTACTATTGGGCGTCCATTAAGCCAGGGCCATTGGCATTAGTATTCTACCTACACCGAGTGTATTGCCACCGTAATATTGTAAGGCATAATTAGTTATAATATTACATACGTGATGACGTAATCCCTACGTCCTGTAGGCAGTGCGTACAGAACCCGTGATTGGTGTGAGGGGGGCCAAGGGGCCATATTCCAAAACCAAAAAAAACCAGTTCAGCTGCTTATGAGTCACGTTTTTCATCCACGGACGCCCCGCCTTCCGTCCTGAGTTGCCTTGGCCTTGGCGTCTTACCTGCGACTGCGCCTGCGCACAGTCCTGCAGCCTGCGCACAGTCCCTGCAGCCCTGCGCGACAGTCCTGCAGCCTGCGCACAGCCTGCACCTGCGCACAGTCCTGCAGCCTGGCACAGTCTGCGCCTGCGCACAGTCACTCGACAGTCCTGCGCCTGCCTGCACCGCAGTCCTGCCTGCGCAGCCTCGGCCGCGCACAGTCCTGCAGCGCTGCGCACAGTCCTGCAGCCTGCGCACAGTCCTGCAGTGTCTATCTTCATTCTGTGCTGTCTAGTGAAATACTACAGAGCTAGTCGTGCACTGTCTAGTGAATACGTGTTTCTGCATGAGCTAGTGTGTACAGTCTAGTGAATACTTCAAGCAGTTGAAGCTAGTAGTGTTGCGACTTGTAGTCTCTAATTACGTGTTGCAAGCTGTGTCGTCTAGTGAGATACTGTTGCAGAGCTAGTGTGTACGGTCTAGTGAAACTACAGGCTAACGGCTCTTAGGATACTCAGGCGCTGTGTGTACGCGTCTAGTGAAAACTACAGCCGCTAGTGTAGCTATTCTGTTTTATTTCTGTGTATTTTGCTGCTACAGTGACTAAATATCTTCTTCCCAATGTTGCTACAAGCCCAATTCACCTGAAAGTCATCCCAGGTGGAAGTAGTAGCACTACCACATACACACGCATTTAAAATACAGAGTAAAAGTGAGTGAAGGAAGCATGTGAACACTCTCCACCGACGCTGATGCCTCGTATGGGACGGCCGAGTGCTATCCCTCAGTGTTGGCTCTGCACCGCTTGCCCTACATTGGAGAGCAAGTGAGGCTGCGTTTGTGGCAAATTGGCTCACCATATGTAGCAGACCAGACACCCTCCGCCCTTGCTGCAACCTCTTATGCAACTGGCCCTACAACGAAAATGATGGGACCCCCAGTGACAAAACCTGAACTAATGGTTTTGATATGGCGACCTCACCAGGAGTTAGTTTTTGGTGTTGTGGAATTGGTAACCCATAAAACGGCACATCGTACCACGAATTCATTTGCGTTTTTTTCCTTTCAATGTTACCTGTATAATTTGAGCGCGAAAATGATCAAGTGAAAGTCCCGAGCCAACACGACAGACGTCTGCTAACCATAAGCAGTGTATTAGTCGCTCTACTTCCTCCCATGAATGGCCCGGTACTGACTGCCACTCAATTTCATCAAGGGAAAATTTGCTATACATTGCCTGAATGTTGGTTCAACCCAGGTAGCCTTCGACCCTACTGATTGTTTTGACGTGGCCTTCCTATAGTGGGTCAGATCAACACCGATAAGAAGAACACGAAACCGACTGTTTATTTGGTTCTGGCGCACAGATTTAAATGGAGCAGACCTTCCCACCCACACAGCCCAGCTCGGACAATGCAGAGCTTGTCAAAAAATTAACAAAAGGTATGTACACCAGTGAATACCTGTGTTTTTACCAGATCTGGTGGCGTACCATCTTAGTGGAATAGTGTTTTACGATCTGGTGTGTAACCGTCTAGACACTTGTGCCTCCTGGCTAGAGTGAATATTTTGTCTTCAGAAGCACCATGGTTTTAGCCGCTGCGGTTGCTATTAGCTGGTGTCGGGTGCGTCCTTGTCCTTGGGTCAAAGAGTTGGGGGTAACCTTTCGAACTTGTTAACAACCTTACAACTGTGGTTTAGGGTGAGGCGCCTGGTCGCCTTGAGAAGCGCGAGGTCATTATTGTGTGGGCTGCAGATTAAAGCGCTCAAAGGCTGAACTGTGCACCCTGGACAAGCTGCCAATACCAAAATAAGTCCACGAGGACGATCGCCTTTGGCTGGGCACCCTGCCTGGGCTCTGCTGCCTGTTCTTAACGCTCTCTGATACCATAAATAAGTGCCATTCACCAGCCGCCATCTCACTATACCAAGCTAAGCTATTAACCCATCCATCTAGTTGGCAGCGAGCAGTGGAAGAGTTGGGCGGAGCAGATAAAACCAGTCGGCATGATCTGACAGCAAAACCTCACGACGCTCACACCCCACCAGAGGTGTAGCTATCAGAGAGTGGGTGTTGGTGCTTGATGCCCCCACGTGTCGGGTTAAGACCGGCCTCTTTTCCATTGATTTAGAACGTAATCCTGAGCTTGTTCTGTCCCTGGGTGAGCTGACCTCACAGCTTCCACAAATAGCTCCGCGTGTCACCTCAGCCAGTGGTGCTAGCCTAGCCGAGTGCGCTAGCGCTAGCTAGCTCAGTGCAAAGAGAGCCCTCTGCATGTGGGCGCTAGCCGTTCACATGGTCTGCTAGCTGGCCTGTGATTGCTGCTGTATGGCAAGCCAGCTGTCCTCGGTGCATTTGAGCAGTTGTCAGCTATTTGAGCCGAGTGCAGATCGCTCGTCAGCCCCTCACTTCACAATAGCCAATCAAACTCCTAGTCATTCCCGTGATTGGCTGACTTTGTACTTTGAATGTGGAGTGTCCCAGAGGCCCCGTTGTGCGCATTTTCTAATTTAACATTAAGATGTTAGTTATTATTAACATGCCACCTGTGACGTTCATCGATGTGTATGTCCACTGACGCTAGGGCTGCACGATATGGACAAAATATCAATATCCGAATATTTTTAGGCTGACTGGCGATATACATCACCGGGCGGCAGTCAGGCTCAGGGAGGTAGTGGTCGTCTGCCAACTGGGAAGGTTGCTCGGTTCGATCCCTGAGCTCCACCGTAGCCTAAGTGTCGTGGTGTCCCTGAGCAGACCCTTAACCCTACTTGCTCCTGATGTGTTGTTGTTACCTTTGCATGGTTGGCACGCCGTCGGTGTATTGACGAAAAAAATGCGGTGAATCTGTGAGGCAACGTCTAAAGCGCTTTGGATTAAAACGATATATAAAATGCAGTCCATTTCCATTTACGATATATAATCCCGATATTTTTCTATGAAGAGGGTTAACAGTTTCATTGTAACAAAAGCCGCATGTGAGGATGTCCAAAAAGACACCTTTATTAAAACACGTCAGTAATACTGCAACATTGCCTCAATAATCAACATGTGCTATCAATAGTATATAGCAATAATAGAACTTTTGGCCAGCAGCCAAAACGAATATCTTGGGCGAGTTGTACATTACTCAATCTTAAAAGCATTAAAAAGCTTCTTTTGAAAAGTAAATCTGCGACTGGGCAAACATACTATAGGGTCGCATGGTGTTGAGCTAGCTTTTTAAAGCCGGGTTTGGAGCCACCGTTGCAACAGGGACCATATCTTTTTGCGGTGTGGTCGGCCACCGCAGTTTTATCTTATCACGACACTTGCACATTTTCTCATCATAAGGTGACGGGTGAATTGGAAGCTTTTGCGAAGGCTTCGCGGGCCGGTGGACGGAACAGCACCACAGCCACGAGTTTAATAACACACTCTTTTCTACCCCTTTTCACCAAACCGTGGAACCGAGAGGCTGGTTCTGGGCTGGTGCTTTAGTGCGATGTCGAGCTGGTTCAAACTGAAGAACCGGTTTGCTTTTCCACCGGCTAGAGAGCCATCGAGAATGCCAACCCGGCCCACGGTCATAACTGTCACTGTACGTCTGTAAGAAGAACCCTTCCCAGGCACCGAGCAAGACGAATGGCGACACGTCGAAACGAGTGATCTTGTTTTTGTAATTGTATATTTTGTTACTACCTGTTCTGTCTATAAAAAAAAAAAAACAATCTTATTTGCTGCTCCGTTAAATTCGCGGTTTCTGGATGGGGGTGGTTGCTCCGTTAATCGCGTTCTGATAGTGGTGGCTCTGTTATTCGCGGTTCTGATGGGGGGGGGGTGGTGTGCTCCGTTAAATTGCGGTTCTAGATGGGGGGGTGCTTTATGCCCGCTGCTGTAAATGGGAGAATAGACTTGTAGCTGCCAGGTTTCTTTGCAATGCCGAACTCTCCAAATAACTGTAAACCATTTTTTCTTTTTAGTAGCAGGTCTTCTACCGGCGCTGTTTATTCTCGACTATCTTCCTCCTGCTTGCTGTGTGTTTGTGTTGTAGAGAGAGGGGGGCGGGTTGTGCTCACGTGGCGAATGTTAGTGGGGTGAGGGTCCTCACAGTCACACTCCAAGGCAACTTGCGAGTCGGAGGATGCAGAAAACTATTTTAACACACACGTGACATATCCGGATATAAACGATGTCTATTTTGTATCTCCGTTTGAAATATCCACGATATATCGTGAATAGCCGATATATCGTGCATCCCTATGACGCCAACATAAACCATCCACATGATGTACACATGAGAAAACATGACTCTACATACACAACACATGGAGAAACATTACATACACAACACATGAGAAAACATTACATCGCACCAAACAATGAGAAAACATGTACTAACACAGGGAACTAGCACAACACATGAGAAAAGCATGACTACATACACAACACATGAGAAACATTTACATCAAACAGCATGAAGAAAACATTGACAGCATACACAACACATGAGAAAAACATACATACACAACACATAGAAAAACAGACTTACAATCACAACCAGAACATGAGCAATCAAAACATGAATATCATACACAACACATGAGACACAACAAACACATTGAGAAACAATATACACAACAATGAGAATGGTCAAATCTGTAATGCTTCTTAACTGACCACCTCTGTCTTTCTGTCTTGTCCAGGTTTTGAGTGGGACACAACTTCTGGGAAATGTGCATTGTTTTGATCATTAGTGCTGACAAAGGACTGACGACAGGAAATCCGCTTATTACGTCAGGTGAGTATTTTCTAGCACTAATTTGTAGTCTTAGTAGTTCCTTTCAGCTATCTACCCGCAGTCTTACACTTAATGGGTGTAAGGGCTCTGATAAAGTCGGGTTGTTTTAATCTCCGGACCCTAAAGACTGCCTTGAGCGGACCCCTCAGAACACCTAAGCCTCTTGGTGGTCCTTGGCACCATGGAGAAGGTCTGCTCTTAAAATGTTGGTGGCCTATCTCTTTAGGCTCGGGTTGTAGTCTGTCCAGTATCATAGTAGCTTGAGCCTATGAGGCTTGGCGGCTGGCTCTCTGTTGTCTTCAGCAGTCTAGCTCCAAGCCCTTCTCACAGATAGCG
>PIJE02001602.1:16241-62799 GCA_002895965.2 Coryphaenoides rupestris
CGCTACGATCGAAACACAGTACGACTACGCATCGACACAGCCACAGCAGTACGATACATCGCTACGACACAGCCCAGCAGTACGATACATCGCTACGACACAGCAGTACGATACATCGCTACGACACAGCAGTACGATACATCGCTACGACACACCACAGCAGTACGATACATCGCTACGACACACCACAGCAGTACGATACATCGCTACGACACGCCACAGCAGTACGATACATCGCTACGACACAGCAGTACGATACATCGCTACGACACACCACAGCAGTACGATACATCGCTACGACACAGCAGTACGATACATCGCTACGACACAGCAGTACGACACATCGCTACGACACAGCAGTACGATACATCGCTACGACACGCCACAGCAGTACGATACATCGCTACGACACGCCACAGCAGTACGATACATCGCTACGACACGCCACAGCAGTACGATACATCGCTACGACACAGCAGTACGATACATCGCTACGACACACCACAGCAGTACGATACATCGCTACGACACGCCACAGCAGTACGATACATCGCTACGACACGCCACAGCAGTACGATACATCGCTACGACACAGCAGTACGATACATCGCTACGACACAGCAGTACGATACACGCTACGGTGACTATGACACGCCACGTTGGATATGACACGCTACGCGTGATATGGACACGCCACGGTGATATGACACGGCCACGGTGATTATGACACGCTAACGGTGATATGGACACGCCACGGTGAGTATGACACGCCACGGTGATATGACACGCCACGGTGATATGACACGCCACGGTGATATGACACGCTACGGTGATATGACACGCCACGGTGATATGACACGCCACGGTGATATGACACGCCACGGTGCTGGGACACGCTACGGCGCTATCTGTAGAAGGGCTTGGAGCTAGACTGCTGAAGACAACAGAGAGCCAGCGCCACTAGCCCATCAAGGGCTCAGCTACTATGACTACTGGACAGACTACAACCCCGAGCCTAAAGAGATGAGGCCCACCAACATTTTAGAGCAGACCTTCTCCATGGGCCAGGACCACCAAGAGGCTTAGGGTGTTCTGAGGGGTCGCCTCAGGCAGTCTTTAGGGTCCGGAGATTAAAACAACCCGACTTATTCAGAGCCCTTACACACCATTAAAGTGTAAGATGGGGGTAGATAGCTGAAGGACTACTAAGACTACAATTAGTGCTAGAAATACTCACCTGAGTATATAAGCTTCCTGTCTGTCAGTCTTTGTCACACTAATGATCAAACAATGCACATTCTCCAGAAGTTTGTCCCACTCAAACCTGGAGAGAACAGAAAGACAGGTGGTCAGTAAGAAGCATTACAGATGACCATTCTCATGTGTTGTGTATGTAATGTTTTCTCATGTGTTGTGTATGTAATGTTTTCTCATGTGTTGTGTATGTAGTCATGTTTTCTCATGTGTTGTGTATGTAGTCATGTTTTCTCATGTGTTGTGCATGTAATGTTTTCTCATGTGTTGTGTATGTAATGTTTTCTCATGTGTTGTGTATGTAGTCATGTTTTCTCATGTGTTGTGCATGTAATGTTTTCTCATGTGTTGTGTATGTAGTCATGTTTTCTCATGTGTTGTGTATGTAGTCATGTTTTCTCATGTGTTGTGCATGTAATGTTTTCTCATGTGTTGTGTATGTAATGTTTTCTCATGTGTTGTGTATGTAGAGTCATGTTTTCTCATGTGTTCATCATGTGGTGGTTATGTTGGCGTCAGTTAGGGCTGCACGATATATCGGCTATTCACGATATATCGTGATATTTTCAAACGGGATACAAAATTAGACATCGTTTATATCCGGATATGTCACGTTGTGTTAAAATAGTTTTTTCTGCATCCCTCCGACTCGCAAGTTGCTTGGAGTGTGACTGTGAGACCCTCCCCCCACTAACTTCGCACGTGAGCACACCCGCCCCCCCTCTCTCTCACAACACAACACAAGCAAGCATGGAGGAAGATAGCGAGAATAACAGCGCCGGTAGAAGACCTGCTTACTAAAAAGAAAAAAGGTTTCAGTTATTTGGAGATGGTTCGGATTCAAAAGAACCTGGAAGCACTACAAGTCTATTCCTCCATTTACAGCAGCGGGCATAAAGCACCCCCCCCATCAGAACCGCAAATTAACGGAGCACCACCCCCCCCCATCAGAACCGCGAATTAACAGAGCACCACTATCAGAACTGCGAATTAACGGAGCACCACCCCCCCATCAGAACCGCGAATTAACGGAGCAGCAAATAAGATTGTTTTTTTTTTTTAGTTATGACAGAACAGGTAGTAACAAAATATACAATTACAAAAACAAGATCACTCGTATCGATGTAGTCCGCCATTGTTCTTGTTGTGCTCGCGTTGCTGGGAAGGCGGAGACTTCTACAGACGTACAGTGACGTAATGACGTGGGGGCGGGTTGGCTCTCGAGGCTCTCTAGCCGGTGGAAAAGCAAACCGTTCTTAAGTTGAACCAGCTCCGAACTGGCACTAGCACCAGCCCAGAACCAGCTCTCGGTTCACGTTGGTGGAAAAGGGGTAGAAGAAGAGTGTGTTAAACTCGGTGCTGGTGGTGCTGTTCCGTCCACCGGCCGCGAAGCCTTCGCAAGCTTCATTCACCCGTGGTGAGCCTTATGATGAGAAAAGTGCAAAGTGTCGTGATATAACAAATGCGGTGGCCGACCACACCGCAAAAGATATGGTCCCTGTTGCAACGGTGGCTCAACCCGGCTTTAAAAAGCTACTCAACACCATCGACCCAAGATATCGTTTGCCCAGTCGCAATTACTTTTCAAAAGAAGCTTTTTAAGCTTTTAAGAGGGATGTATGTACAACTCGCCCAAGATATTTCTGTTTGGCTGCTGGCATAAAGTTCTATTATGCTATACTATTGATAGCACATGTTGATATATTGCGCAATGTGCAGTATTACTGACGTGTTTTAATAAAGGTGCTTTTGACATCTCACATGCGGCTTTTGACTTACAATGAAACATGTAACCCTCTTCATAGAAAATATCGGGATATATATCGTAAATGGTAAATGGACTGCATTTATATAGCGCTTTTATCCAAAGCGCTTTACAGTTGCCTCACATTCACCCATTCATACACCGACGGCGGTGCCAACCATGCAAGGTAACAACCAACACATCAGGAGCAGGTAGGGTTAGGTGTCTGCTCAGGGACACCACGACACTTAGCTAGGTGGAGCTCAGGGATCGAACCAGCAACCTTCCAGTTGGCAGACGACCACTCTACCTCCTGAGCTACTGCCGCCCATATCGTATATCGCCATTCAGCCTAAAAATATCGGGATATGATATTTTGTCCATATCGTGCAGCCCTAGCGTCAGTGACATTACACATCATGAACGTCACGGTGGCATGTTAATAATAACAACAACTACATCTTAATGTTAATTTAGAAAATGCAACAACGGGGCTCCCTGGACACTCCCACTTCAAGGTACAAAGCAGCCAATCAGGAATGACTAGGGACGTTTTGATTGGCTATTGGTGAAGTGGGGGCTGAACAGCGATCTGCCACTCGGCTCAAATAGCTGACAAACTGCTCAAATGACACCGAGGACAGCTGGCTTGCATACAGCAGCATCACAGGCCAGCTAGCAGACCATGTAGCGCTAGCGCACCACATAGCAGAGGGCTCTCTTTGCACTGAGACTAGCTAGGCTAGCGCCACTCGCTAGGCTAGCACCACTGGCTAGTGACACGCGGAGCTATTTGTGGAAGCTGTGAGGGTCAGCTCACCCAGGGGACAGAACAAGCCAGATTACGTTTCTAAATCAATGGAAAAGAGGCCGGTCTTAACCCGACACGCTGGGGGCATCAACACCAACACCCACTTCCTATAGCTACACCTCTGGGTGGGGTTGAGCGTCGTGAGTGTTTTGCTGTAGATCTGCCGACTGGTTTATCTGCTCCGCCTCAACTCTCCACTGCTCGCTGCCAACTAGATGGGATGGGTTAATAGCTAGCTGGGGATAGTGAGATGTGGCTGGTGATGGCTACTTATTTATGGTATCAGAGGAGCTAAGAACAGGCAGCAGAGCCCAGCAGGGTGCCAGCCAAGCAGACGTCCTCGTGGACTTATTTGGTCATTGGCAGCTGTCCAGGGTGCACAGTCAGCCTTGAGCCTTTAATCTGCCAGCCACACAATAATGACCTCAGCGCTTCTCAAGCGACCAGCGCTCACCCTAAACCACAGTTTGTGAAGGTGTTAACAAGTCGAAAGGTTACCCCCAACCTTTGACCCAGAGGGACAGACCACCACCACACGACAGCTAATGCAACGACGCGCTAACCATGTGCTCTGAAACAAATATTCACTCTAGCCAGGAGGCACAAGTGTTCTAGACGGTACACACCAGATCTGTAAAACACGTATTCACTAGATGGTACGCACCAGATCTGTAAAACACAGGTATTCACTGGTGTACATACTTTGTTAATTTTTTTGGACAAGCTCTAGCATTTCCGACTGGCTGTGGGTGGTGAGGTCTGCTCATTTAAACTGTGCTGCAGACCAAATAAACAGTCGGTTCGGTTCTCTTATGGTGTGATCTGACCCAACTATAGGAAGCCACGCAAAACAATCAGGGGTCGAAGGTACACTGGTTGAACAAACATTCAGGCAAGTATAGGCAACATTTTCCTTGATGAACATGAGTGGCAGTCAGACACGGGGCCATCATGGGGAGGGGAAGAAGACGACTAAAGCAACTGCTTATGGTTAGCAGACGTTCTGTTCGGTTGGCTCGGGACTTCACTTGATCATTTTCGCCTTCAATTAACAGGTAAATTGAAAGGAAAAAAACGCTAAATGATTCTGTGGTAGATGTGCGTTTATGGGTTGACAATCCACAACACCAAAAACTAACTCCTGGTGAGTCGCCATACAACCAGTTAGTTCAGTTTTTCATGGGGCGGTCCCACTAGCTTGTTGTGGCCATTGCATAAGAGGTTGCAGCAAGGGGGTGGGTCTGTTCTACCATTGGAGCCAATTTGTCCACCAAACGCAGCCTCACTGCTTTCCAATGTAGGGCAGCGGTGCAGAGCAACACTGAGGGGAAGCACCTCGGCCGTCCCTACGAGGCAGCAAGCGGTCTGGTGGAGAGCTGCACATGCTTCCTTCACTCACTTTACTTGTATTTAAATGCGTGTGTATGTGGTGTGTACTACTTCCACCTGGGGATGACTTCATGTGAATTGGCTTGTAGCCAACATTGGAAGAATATATTGTTCACTGTAGCAGCAAAATACACAGAAATAAAAGATAGTACACACTAGCGCTGTAGTATTCACTAGACGGTACACACTAGCGCTGCAGTATTCACTAGACTGTACACACTAGCTCTGCAGTATTCACTAGACAGTAAGATAAGATAGTACACACTAGCTCTGTAGTATTCACTAGACTGTACACACTAGCTCTGCAAAACACGTATTCACTAGACAGTGCACACTAGCTCTGTAGTATTCACTAGACAGCAAGATAAGATAGTACACTGCAGGACTGTGCGCAGGCTGCAGGACTGTGCGCAGGCTGCAGGACTGTGCGCAGGCTGCAGGACTGTGCGCAGGCTGCAGGACTGTGCGCAGGCTGCAGGACTGTGCGCAGGCTGCAGGACTGTGCGCAGGCTGCAGGACTGTGCGCAGGCTGCAGGACTGTGCGCAGGCTGCAGGACTGTGCGCAGGCTGCAGCAGGGAGACAGCCAATCAGGAGCATGGGCGGGGCGTCCGTGGATGAAAACGTGACTCAAGCAGCTGAACTGGTTTGGTGAAGGCTGCCCTCACACCAACTCACGTGTTCTGTACGCACTGCCTACAGGACGTAGGGATTACGTCATCACGTAGTAATATTATAACTAATAATGCCTTACAATATTACTGTCCTGGCTAATACACTCGTGTAGTAAATACTAAGCCATGCTGGCTAATGGAGCCCATAGTAGTATACGCCATCTATACACTACAGCAGTATACCATATATTTGTATACACTACAGCAGTATACCATATAGTACTGTAGTAATAGACATTAGTACACAATGTAGTACTATACATTAGTATACCATATAGTACTGTAGTAATAGACAGTATACACTGTAGTACTATACATTAGTATACCATATAGTATATACTACTGTAGTACTATACATTAGTATACACTGTAGTACACCATATAGTAGTATAGACTGTAGTACTATACATTAGTATACACTGTAGTACATATAGTAGTATAGACTGTAGTACTATACATTAGTATACACTGTAGTACATATAGTAGTATAGACTGTAGTACTATACATTAGTATACACTGCAGTAGTACATATAGTAGTATAGACTGTAGTACTATACGTTAGTATACACTATAGTACACCATATAGTATAGACTGTAGTACTATACACTACAGTAGTACATATAGTAGTAGACTGTAGTACTATACATTAGTATACACTATAGTACACCATATAGTAGAGACTGTAGTACTATACACTACAGTAGTACACATATAGTAGAGACTGTAGTACTATACATTAGTAGTACTATAGTACACGGTATGGAGGTCCCGGCGAGGCAGACCACGCGGTGAGGACCGCATGTCAGGCCGACATGACGCAGGAGGCCAGCTGGGGAGCCATTAAGACAACTATACACCTCCTCCAACACCACCTCTTCCAACACCACCACCACCTCCTCCAACACCAACTCCTCCTCCTCCTCCTCGGCGGCGGCCCAGCAGAGGAGCACCGTGAGCCGGCAGCACACCGCTGGCCGGCGGCTGGCTGGCGGCTCCGGACGTCCACAGCTTAGCCACTGCGATGCTAACGGCTTTAATGATAATGTGTACGGTAACGGCTTTAATGATAATGTGTACGGTAACGGCTTTAATGATAATGTGTACGGTAACGGCTTTAATGATAATGTGTACGGTAACGGCTTTACTGGTCGCTCCCGCCAGCTGCTGGTGCAGGAGGAGTCATGACAGCCGGCAGCAAAACTATCGAGTAGCCGTCGACCCGCGGAGAGAATGAATGAGAAGTAATGACTCAGCTAGCGGCGGCTAGCAGAAGCAGCTAGCGGTGGGTTAGCGGCGGACATGAGAACCAAGGGGTCAGCTAGCGGTAGCGCCCAGGGCAGCTAGCGGTGGGTTAGCGGCGGACATGAGAACCAATGCGCCAGCTAGCGGTAGCTCCGAGGGCAGCTAGCGGTGGGTTAGCGGCGGACATGAGAACCAATGCGCCAGCTAGCGGTAGCTCCGAGGCCAGCTAGCGGTAGCTCCGAGGGCAGCTAGCGGTGGGTTAGCGGCGGACATGAGAACCAACGGGCCAGGTAGCGGTAGCTCCGAGGCCAGCTAGCGGTAGCTCCGAGGGCCATCTTAGAAACTAGACGTGAACCAGCAGGTCGCTGCGGAGACTCGGCGGCCTGTCACCCGGCCTCCCGGTCCCCCACCTCCCCACCCGTCGTCCCACCAGGGAAGCCTAGCGAGTAGTGATCAGGATCAACAGTATGATGAAGCAGACGGGCTATGGCGCCATGACGGCTCCCTGGTGACGACAGCGTGATTACAGGTTGTCCCCGGACCCCCCGCGAAGCCTCCCGGTCCCACACCCGGCCTCCCGGCCACCCACCTCGGGGCGGCGGGGGTCCGCGCCGCCCCCTCCCGGTTCCCCTCCTCCTGGCCACCCACCTCGGGATGGTGCGGAGGTCGCCGGTCCCCTTGGCCTCGTCCTGCCGGCTGAACCACACCTCCAGCAGCTTCTCCGTCCCCTCGAAGAAGGCCGCCCCGTTCTCCTCCATGGCGAGGCGGGACGCCGGGCGCGCAGAAGGTACACGCTGCTGAGGGCCGGCGGTGCGTCGTGTGTCTCCGGTATGTAACGTATGTTGGGTCCTTAACGTCCAGGCGCGTTAGTCTCCCGTCTTCCCTGAGCAGAGAACACCGTGAGCGACTGCTAGCTAATGTCCGCGGCCATACTGTGGTAAGCGGGGAGCGAGGGGCGCAGCGGGCTTTTATAGGCGAGCTGCACACGTCACCGGGCGCGCTGAGGGATCAATGTGATTGGTCGGTACAAGTGTCACTCCACCGTGGACGCCGCCTACCGCTACAACGTGACTTATTGTAGAGCAGGGGTGTCAAACATGCGGCCCGGGGGCCAGATGAGGCCCGGAGTCCGGCCCCCCGGGGCAATTTCATGAAACGGATTGATTTCTTCTTTCTTAGTGATTTCTTCACTTTATCCATAATCACACAAAAAAATTATTCTAATTCCTACAAATAACCACTGAGCTGCACGGGTTGCAATGTGCATTTTCTGAGTTCAGGGAGCTGGAGATGGAGCTAAGACTATTTCGCTAACACCGTGTTAAAGAGGAATATAAGAAACATGAGAAAGGATGTTGGCCTAAATCCCTCAGACTCTAGCCTTGTGTATATGAATCATTTCACTAGTTTAATTAAGGTAATGAGGCATTTCATATCAAATCATATCAAAAGTATTTTTTTAGTGCGGCCCCCTGAGTAGCACTTAGTGGCCCTCAACCTCAAATGAGTTTGACAGCCCTGAGTTAGATGGACATGCACGATGTATTCATCCAGAGATCATGGTTCAGATGCTCTCATCGAGACAATAACAAACATAAGAATGCAAATAGAACGTATCAGTGGAAATATACACACAGAAATACAGTTGTAGACGAAAGGGTAATGTTAAAATAAGATACTCATCCCAGAGGTGTCACAGCATAATGTACATGACAGTAATAGGAATAAAATAGGAAAAATAAGAGTAGTAGAAATGTAGTTGCAAAACAGACATTATTGCAGTGTTCACTATTGCATACCCAGATTGTGTGTAGGCTAAAGATGATGTATTGTATGTATTATTAACTCATGTTCGTCTTGCATAGCTTTAATGGGTCAGGGGTTAACTTCAGACAGAATCTCTCCAACACGGTCCAAACTTCCAATGAATAAACAGTCAAATACAGTCAAGAATTTCCTTTGGGATCAATAAAGTACTTATCTTATCTCAAATCAGTGCAGGTTGTTGTAGCAGGGACCTGGTCTAGGATCAGGGCAGTGTCTAGGGCCGTAAGTATAGACCGTACAGGGCCCTGGTCTAGGATCAGGGCTGTATCTAGGGCCATAAGTAGAGATCGTACAGGGTCCTGGTCTAGGATCAGGGCAGTGTCTAGGGCCGTAAGTATAGACCGTACAGGGCCCTGGTCTAGGATCAGGGCTGTATCTAGGGCCATAAGTAGAGATCGTACAGGGTCCTGGTCTAGGATCAGGGCAGTGTCTAGGGCCGTAAGTATAAACCGTACAGGGTCCTTGTCTAGGATCAGGGCTGTATCTAGGGCCATAAGTAGAGATCGTACAGGGTCCTGGTCTAGGATCAGGGCAGTGTCTAGGGCCGTAAGTATAAACCGTACAGGGTCCTTGTCTAGGATCAGGGCTGTATCTAGGGCCATAAGTATAGACCGTACAGGGTCCTGGTCTAGGATCAGGGCAGTGTCTAGGGCCGTAAGTATAGACCGTGCATCGTGTATAGACCGACCGATCATGTGACGAAGAAGGCAAAATCTGCCTCCACTCTGAGGCCCATCAGGTAGCCTCCACTCTGAGGCCCATCAGGTAGTATGGGAGAATTTTATGAAACATATAAAGGGAATATAATGGCTAGTTTTGCCCGACATGTATAATACATGTCGGGCAAAACTATATGAATGAAATAAGTGAAGAGAGGACTCTTACATTCTGCACCACCAATAGGTGTTGACATATGAGAAACCCCTGAAGCATGTCTGTGTAAGAGGGAGGTAGAGTTAGATGGTTAATGGTTAAAGTTAGAAAGTTAGAATGACTAAAGTTTGAAGGTTCTCAAACAAACTTCAGGAATGTATCTTTCAAGAGAGTAGATGTTTATAACCCTCACAGAACATAAAACATCATGTAGTTAGTAACAAACAGACTGGATGGAGCAAAAGGTCAAGGAAAAGTCTGTTCTGGGCTGACGGCTGCAGTGCTTTTGCTCAATACTGAACTATTTTCAGTCAAAATGACGGGACTATGGGGTGAGGGTTAATGTTGACCACTGCAACTCTCCTGACTGGACTCCCGGCCTCCGCAATCAAACCCTTGCCTTGTGTTCAACTAACCAACATTCTCCCATGTAACCCCACTCTTCCGTGACCTACACTGGCTCCCGGTAAGCACTCACATTAGATTCAAGACACTGGTACTGACCTTCATGGCTGTCAACGTAACCGCCCCTACCTACCTCCAAACATTAGTCAGACCCTACCTACCCTGCTAGTGCTAAGTGTTACTGCCAGTGCTAGTCCTGGTGATAAGTGCTAGTGTTACTGCTGGAGCCAGCGCTGGTAGTAGTGTTAAGTGTTGGTGCTAGTGCTGGTGTTACTGCTAGTGCTGGTCCTAGTGCTGGTCCTGGTGCTAGTGTTACTGCTGGTGCTGGTGCTAGTGCTGGTGTTAGTGCTAGTCCTGGTGCTAGTACTGGTGTTAGTGCTGGTGCTGGTGCTAGTGCTGGTGTTAGTGCTAGTCCTGGTACTAGTCCTGGTTCCAACTGCTGGTGCTAGTGTTGTGTTGACTGTCTGAGAGGGTATTCTGTGACATTCTGTGAATGTCAGCATATAACAATGTATATTTTAGTACATTGATTTATATGTGTATTGCTCACCTGGATATTTTTTGTTATATATTCTATTTCATTTTCTATTTCATTACTTATTTACACAGAAATTCTATTCATAGTTCTATTTCTATTTTGCACAGTTATTTCTATTTTGTAGTTCTTATTCTATTTTGTATTCCTTTATAATTACTGTCGGTTGTCGGGCGTTTTGCACAAAAGGTTTTTCACTCACTGCTTATACTCACGTGTAAATTGTGAAGTGACAATAAAAATACTTGAAACTTGAAACCTACCTCCAGACATTAGTCAGACCCTACCTACCTCCAGACATTAGTCAGACCCTACCGACATCCAAACATTAGTCAGACCCTACCAACGTCCAAACATTAGTCAGACCCTACCTACCTCCAGACATTAGTCAGACCCTACCGACATCCAAACATTAGTCAGACCCTACCTACCTCCAGACATTAATCAGACCCTACCAACGTCCAGACATTAGTCAGACCCTACCTACCTCCAGACATTAATCAGACCCTACACCCAACAGCCAGAGGGCTCCACTCAACTTCAGCTAGACGACTGGTACCACCTGCACTAAAAACAGGCAAACATCGCTCTGCCAAGTCCCAACTCTTCTCTGTTCTGACACCGCGGTGGTGGAATGAGCTCCTGGCTTCCGCAAGAGACTCAAGACCCACCTGTTCAGAGTTAACCCCCCACTCCCAAAACCCCCGCCTTCCTTCTTCTAACCCCAGCACTAACCTGCGTGTTTGTATGTCTTGGCATTATTAATAGTACTTAGTTTAGCATCTTGTATGTTCTTAGATGTTGGTACAGCACTCAGAAAGGCACTTCTGCTCTTATCCCAGCTATTATGCAGGCAACCTATCAATTATTAATGCTTGAAATCTGTTCTTTTCTTATCTTTATGTACCACAGTGATATATTGCTGTCTCCTTCTACAAACATACTCTTTCTGCCAAATGCCCTAAATGTAAATGGGATGTAAATGTTGAACAATCTCCACCTCACCCTCTCAACATTCGTTTACCTTTTCACAATTTGTTCTGTGCTTTTGACTGCAGGGAACCAGCTTGTGAAATACAAAGGGCAGGCCTAGTGTCTCCTTTTCAATGATCTGTGGGTCTTGTTCAGCCGATCTTGGTCTCGATCAGGAGACCTTATACATCTTCAGAACGTCCTCACACCTCCGTTTTGTGTTTTTGCTTTCACAAAAAAACCATAAGATTGAGCTTGTTGAACAGTGTATATGAGTAATAGACCTGGGCCATATTCACAAAACAGCGTAAGGCTAAAAGTAGCTCCCAACTTGCTTCAAAATAAGGCTGTAGCAGTTGTTGCTGTTACCTGCCACCAGTGTGGCTTTTCAGGGCTTCTTCAATACAAGGACACAGGTGGATGTTGAATTAACCGTTTAGTTGTGGAGGTTTGTAGATCACTGTAGACAGAGCAGGTGGTGCAAAGCTAGCATGTGTGTGGCTAGCAGCGTGCAAAGCTAGCAGTATGTGGTGTTGGCCGGTTTAACCTGTGTGGCTTGATCAGTCAACACACGTCAGGTGTGCAGCCACACCCACCCCACACTGGGCTAGGTGAGGCTGCTTAAACCAGACACCAAACACACACACTCCACAAAGCGGTTTTATTGGTCGAAGAGTATTTCACAAAGCATTTTAGCACTAAAACCTGCTCCTAAATCTATGAAAAATTATGAATAGTCAAGAGGACTCCTAAGTAACCTGAGGGAGGGGAGGGTCTCAGAGGGAGAGGGAGAGGGTCTCAGAGGGAGAGGGTCTCAGAGGGAGAGGGAGAGGGTCTCAGAGGGAGAGGGTCTCAGAGGGAGAGGATCCCAGAGGGAGAGGGAGAGGGTCTCAGAGGGAGAGGGTCCCAGAGGGAGAGGGTCTCAGAGGGAGAGGGTCTCAGAGGGAGAGGGTCTCAGAGGGAGAGGGAGAGGGTCTCAGAGGGAAGGTCTCAGGGTCTCAGAGGGAGAGGGAGAAGGTCCCAGAGGGAGAGGGTCTCAGAGGGAGAGGGTTCCCAGAGGGAGAGGGTCATCAGAGGGAGAGGGAGAGGGTCTCAGAGGGAGAGGGTCCCAGAGGGAGAGGGAGAGGGTCTCAGAGGGAGAGGGTTCCAGAGGGAGAGGTTCCCAGAGGGAGAGGGAGAGGGTCCCAGAGGGAGAGGGAGAGGATCTCAGAGGGAGAGGGTCCCAGAGGGAGAGGGTTCCAGAGGGAGAGGGTTCCAGAGGGAGAGGGTTCCAGAGGGAGAGGGTCCCAGAGGGAGAGGGTCTCAGAGGGAGAAGGAGAGGGTCTCAGAGGGAGAGGGTCCCAGAGGGAGAGGGTCCCAGAGGGAAAGGGTCTCAGAGGGAGAGGGAGAGGGTCTCAGAGGAAGAGGAGAGGGTCCCAGAGAGAGGGTCCCAGGAGAGAGAGAGAAGAGAGAGAGATGAGAGAAGAGAGAGAAGAGAGAGAGAGAGAGAGAGAGAGAGAGAGAGAGAGAGAGAGAAGAGAGAGGAGAGAGAGAGAGAGAGAGAGAGAGAGAGAGAGAGAGAGAGAGAGAGAGAGAGAGAGAGAGAGAGAGAGAGAGAGAGACTGACCATCTGGAAACAACAACAAAGTGCAAGGCCAACTATATTCTATTTTGCGAGCTGTGGGGATGAAACGTGATTAGTGGTGGTTCTCGACGGTGGTCCTGGGCCAGGCAGACTGCAGCATAGTAGGCCTGCCAAACCTCTCTTCGCCACTAATCTAATTACCGCGCCAAGCACATCAGGAACAATTACAAAATCGAAATGATCGTCATTTTTCTAGACATCTGTTCTTTATCCCAGCTATTATGATATGTATAATACTTAATCATATTATCTGTATACTATAATCAATATTATATGTTATACTTGTTACTATAGTCACTATTATTATATGTTCTTATCCAGCTATTATTATATGTTATATAACATACTGTCATTATATACTATAATTATTACTGTTATACTGTATATATATCATATTATATGTTATACTGTATATATATCATATTATATGTTATACTGTATATATATATATCATATTATATGTTATACTGTATATATATCATATTATATGTTATACTGTATATATATCATATTATATGTTATACTGTATATATATCATATTATATGTTCTTATCCCAGCTATTATGATATGTTATACTGTATATATATCATATTATATGTTATACTGTATATATATCATATTATATGTTATACTGTATATATATCATATTATATGTTATACTGTATATATATCATATTATATGTTATACTGTATATATATCATATTATATGTTATACTGTATATATATTATATTATATCATATTATATGTTATACTGTATATATATCATATTATATGTTATACTGTATATATATCATATTATATGTTATACTGTATATATATCATATTATATGTTATACTGTATATATATCATATTATATGTTATACTGTATATATATCATATTATATGTTATACTGTATATATATCATATTATATGTTATACTGTATATATATCATATTATATGTTATACTGTATATATATCATATTATATGTTATACTGTATATATATCATATTATATGTTATACTGTATATATATCATATTATATGTTCTTATCCCAGCTATTATGATATGTTATACTGTATATATATCATATTATATGTTATACTGTATATATATCATATTATATGTTATACTGTATATATATCATATTATATGTTATACTGTATATATATCATATTATATGTTATACTGTATATATATCATATTATATGTTATACTGTATATATATTATATTATATGTTATACTGTATATATATCATATTATATGTTATACTGTATATATATTATATTATATGTTATACTGTATATATATCATATTATATGTTATACTGTATATATATCATATTATATGTTATACTGTATATATATTATTATATGTTATACTGTATATATATCATATTATATGTTATACTGTATATATATTATTATATGTTATACTGTATATATATTATATTATATGTTATACTGTATATATATTATATTATATGTTATACTGTATATATATCATATTATATGTTATACTGTATATATATCATATTATATGTTATACTGTATATATATCATATTATATGTTATACTGTATATATATCATATTATATGTTATACTGTATATATATCATATTATATGTTATACTGTATATATATCATATTATGTTATACTGTATATATATCATATTATATGTTATACTGTATATATATCATATTATATGTTATACTGTATATATATCATATTATGTTATACTGTATATATATCATATTATGTTATACTGTATATATATCATATTATATGTTATACTGTATATATATCATATTATATGTTATACTGTATATATATCATATTATATGTTATACTGTATATATATCATATTATATGTTATACTGTATATATATCATATTATATGTTATACTGTATATATATCATATTATATGTTATACTGTATATATATCATATTATATGTTATACTGTATATATATCATATTATATGTTATACTGTATATATATCATATTATATGTTATACTGTATATATATATATGTTATACTGTATATATATCATATTATATGTTATACTGTATATATATATATTATATGTTATACTGTATATATATCATATTATATGTTATATATATCATATTATATGTTATACTGTATATATATCATATTATATGTTATACTGTATATATATCATATTATGTTATACTGTATATATATTATATGTTATACTGTATATATATTCATATTATATGTTATACTGTATATATATCATATTATATGTTATACTGTATATATATCATATTATATGTTATACTGTATATATATCATATTATATGTTATACTGTATATATATCATATTATATGTTATACTGTATATATATCATATTATATGTTATACTGTATATATATATCATATTATATGTTATACTGTATATATATCATATTATATGTTATACTGTATATATATATCATATTATATGTTATACTGTATATATATCATATTATATGTTATACTGTATATATATCATATTATATGTTATACTGTATATATATCATATTATGTGTTATACTGTATATATATCATATTATATGTTATACTGTATATATATCATATTATATGTTATACTGTATATATATCATATTATATGTTATACTGTATATATATCATATTATATGTTATACTGTATATATATCATATTATATGTTATACTGTATATATATCATATTATATGTTATACTGTATATATATCATATTATATGTTATACTGTATATATATATCATATTATATGTTATACTGTATATATATCATATTATGTTATACTGTATATATATCATATTATATGTTATACTGTATATATATCTATATTATATGTTATACTGTATATATATCATATTATATGTTATACTGTATATATATATATATTATATGTTATACTGTATATATATCATATTATATGTTATACTGTATATATATCATATTATATGTTATACTGTATATATATATCATATTATATGTTATACTGTATATATATCATATTATATGTTATACTGTATATATATCATATTATCCCAGCTATCATGCAGACAACCTAGCAATTATGAAACTCGTTTTATTAACCTCGTAACTATGAATGCTTGAAAACAGCTCTATTCTTATCTTTGTAAATGTAAATGTAATATAAATAATGTTAACTTTGTAGCAGTTAGCAGCTGCTGCTATTCACCACATACAGGTATAACAGGTAACAGGTATAACAGGTAACAGGTATAACAGGTGTTGAGGTGTGATGATGGCTGGTCTAACTGAGGTACATTGATTAGCCAACGCACCTCATGTGTGCAGCCCCACACACCCCAGACTCTAACTGGGCCAGGTGAGGCTGCTTAAACCAGCCACCAACCACACACACTCCACAACCTGCTTTCTTAAAGGTGCTGTCGGTAAGATTTGAAAGTTATGAAGAGGGAGCATGGAAAAGAGCAGAAGAATTAATTTTAAACTGGTAACGCCATGTTATGGAGGGGATTAATGGCAGAGGAATATTCATAGTGCTGAGGCATTTGTCACTTGAGCACAGCTAGGTGTGCTGTCATGCTCAACATTCTATAAGTCAGGGGTCAAATATTTAACTCAGGTTAAGACATGAAAAGTTGTTCACAAATATGCACCTCAAATGTTTAGTCAAAAATGTATTGGCTTCCAGTGGATTTGTTGCATATTAGCACACTATCCTGTTGTTAAGTACACACCTATGGACCACTCAGGGCCAGCCGTTGACCAGAACATTCCTCTCTGTTGGCCCCCGGTGACGAGAGAGCGACAGGAGACACAGGAGAATGAGAACCCGTCTGAGAACATGTTTCTCCAAACAAGATCATCTCTACAGCTCTGCTTCACAGCTCTCCTGTACGGGGTTAGAGCTCTACTGTACGGGGTTAGAGCTCTACTGTAAAGGGTTATACTGTAGGGGGATAGAGCTCTACTGTATGGGGTTAGAGCTCTAACCTACAGGGCTCTACTGTACAGTGATAGATCTCTACTGTACAAGGTTGGAGCTCTGATTTGCAAGGCTCTACTGTACAAGGTTAGAACTCTGCTGCACAGGGTTCTACTGCACAGGGTTAGAGCTCTACTGTACAGGGTTAGAACTCTGCTGTACAGGGTTAGAACTCTGCTTTACAGGGTTCTACTGTACAGGGTTAGAACTCTACTGTGCAGGATTAGAGCTCTACTGTGCAGGATTATAACTCTACTGTGCAGGATTAGAGCTCTACTGTGCAGGATTATAACTCTACTGTGCAGGATTAGAGCTCTACTGTGCAGGATTAGAACTCTACTGTACAGGGTTAGAACTCTACTGTGCAGGATTAGAACTCTACTGTACAGGGTTAGAGCTCTACTGTACAGGATTAGAACTCTACTGTACAGGGTTAGAACTCTACTGTACAGGGTTAGAACTCTGCTTTACAGGGTTAGAGCTCTACTGTACAGGATTAGAACTCTACTGTACAGGGTTAGAGCTCTACTGTACAGGATTAGAACTCTACTGTACAGGGTTAGAACTCTGCTTTACAGGGTTAGAACTCTACTGTACAGGGTTAGAACTCTGCTTTACAGGGTTCTACTGTACAGGGTTAGAACTCTACTGTGCAGGATTAGAGCTCTACTGTGCAGGATTAGAACTCTACTGTACAGGGTTAGAACTCTGCTTTACAGGGTTCTACTGTACAGGATTAGAGCTCTACTGTGCAGGGTTAGAACTCTGCTTTACAGGGTTCTACTGTACAGGATTAGAGCTCTACTGTGCAGGATTAGAACTCTACTGTACAGGGTTAGAGCTATACTGTGCAGGATTAGAACTCTACTGTACAGGGTTAGACTCTACTGTGCAGGATTAGAACTCTACTGTACAGGTTAGAACTCTACTGTACAGGGTTAGAACTCTACTGTACAGGGTTAGAACTCTACTGTACAGGGTTAGAACTCTGCTTTACAGGGTTCTACTGTACAGGATTAGAGCTCTACTGTGCCGGATTAGAGCTCTACTGTGCAGGGTTAGAACTCTACTGTACAGGATTAGAGCTCTACTGTGCAGGATTAGAGCTCTACTGTGCAGGGTTAGAACTCTACTGTACAGGATTAGAACTCTGCTGTGCAGGATTAGAGCTCTACTGTGCAGGTTTAGAACTCTACTGTACAGAGTTCTATGCTTCAGGACGTCCTGGAAGAGCCTACCAGCGAGTAAGACTGATGAAGGCTGATATGAGGAAGACGTGAGATGGTCCTGTACCGCTCCGCTCACAAAGGACTTCTTTGACTTAGCAGCACACTAAAAGCTTGATTTATTCACTGGAGTAAATCCTCTCTTTACACTTACATTCTTCTTCCTGTTTGGCTCCTGGGATTTTCAAAGAGGGATGTGTGTGTGTGTGTGTGTGTGTGGTGTGTGTGTGTGTGGTGTGTGTGTGTGTGTGTGTATTCTGCAGTGTTTGCTGGATGCCAGATCATTACTCCAGACAAAAGTTCCTAAGAGACAGAGAGACAGAGAGAGAGAGAGAGAGAGAGAGAGAGCGAGACAGACAGACAGACAGACAGACAGACAGACAGAGACAGACAAACTGACAGAGAGAGAGGCAGGCAGAGAGACAGAGAGGTCTAGACAGCTGTGACAGCTAGGTCCTAGTCAGCAGTAAATCTAAAAATAGATCAGATCTCTAAAATTTTGGCTGACTGACTGGTTGGTTAACTAGTTACCACTTAAGGTAGGTGTAGCTCATAGCAGGGTGTAGCTCATAGCAGGGTGTAGCTCATAGCAGGGTGTAGCTCATAGCAGGGACACTGGTACTGACCTTCATGGCTGTCAGTGGAACCCCCCCTACCTCCAAACATTAGTCAGACACTACATCCCAGCCCGAGCACTCCGCTCTACAACTTCGGCTGGACGACTAGTACAACCATCACTAAGAGACTGGTACAACCATCACTAAGAGACTGGTACCACCATCACTAAGAGACTGGTACCACCTTCACTAAGAGACTGGTACCACCATCACTAAGAGACTGGTACCACCATCACTAAGAGACTGGTACCACCTTCACTAAGAGACTGGTACCACCATCACTAAGAGACTGGTACCACCATCACTAAGAGACTGGTACCACCATCACTAAGAGACTGGTACCACCATCACTAAGAGACTGGTACCACCATCACTAAGAGACTGGTACCACCATCACTAAGAGACTGGTACCACCTTCACTAAGAGACTGGTACCACCATCACTAAGAGACTGGTACCACCATCACTAAGAGACTGGTACCACCATCACTAAGAGACTGATACCACCTTCACTAAGAGACTGGTACCACCATCACTAAGAGACTGGTACCACCTTCACTAAGAGACTGGTACCACCTTCACTAAGAGACTGGTACCACCATCACTAAGAGACTGATACCACCTTCACTAAGAGACTGGTACCACCTTCACTAAGAGACTGGTACCACCTTCACTAAGAGACTGGTACCACCTTCACTAAGAGACTGGTACCACCTTCAAGTAAGAGACTGGTTCCACCTTCACTAACGAGACCTGGTATCCCCACCTTCTCACGCAAGAGCCTGGTGACCCACCTTCACTAAGAGACTGGTACCGACCTTCACTAAGAGACTGGTTACTCACTCAGCCCACTAAGAGACTGGTTACCCCCCTTCACAAGAGACCTGGTACCACCCTCACTAAGAGGTTGGTAACCTACACCATCCACTAAGAGACTCGGTACCAACTTCAGTAAGAGGCCTATTCCTCTTACCTCTAATAGAGTTTATTCCTACTTAAGCCTTATTCACTGTACATTTATTATTCTATTGTTTATGTTTGTATCTTCACAGCCCAGCGGTGACGTCACCCAGATATGGTCCTCCACGAGCAACTATGACACCTAGTGGCCGACGGTGGAACGACAGCACAGTACTAGTGACACCTAGTGGCCAGTACTAGTCATCATAGATGCCTTCATTCCTATAATAACGACCAGTATTGGTTATTAGAAATATTGTACTCGTGATATGCATACAATAGGTGAGACAGGTGGGGAAAGGAGAGACAGGTGAGACAAGTGGGAGAGGAGAGACAGGTGGGAGAGGTGAGACAGGTGAGACAGGTGGGAGAGGAGAGACAGATGAGACAGGTGGGAGACGGGAGCAATGTGAGACAGATGGGAGAGGAGAGACAGGTGAGACAAGTGGGAGAGGAGAGACAGGTGGGAGAGGAGAGACAGGTTGAGACAAGTGGGAGAGGAGAGACAGGTGGGAGAGGGGAGACAGGTGAGACAAGTGGGAGAGGAGAGACAGGTGGGAGAGGAGAGACAGGTGAGACAAGTGGGAGAGGAGAGACAGGTGGGAGAGGAGAGACAGGTGAGACAAGTGGGAGAGGAGAGACAGGTGAGACAGTTGGGAGAGGAGAGACAGGTGGGAGACGGGAGGAATGTGAGACAGGTGGGGTAGGTGAGGACAGGTGGAGGCTGCACACCTGTGGTGTATTGACTAATCAAGGCCCACAGGTAGCAGACATATTCACACACACACACACACACCACACACACACACACACACCAACATGAGAGTGGTGCCAGGCGGAGGTAGACTAGACCGACTTTACTGGAGATATTGGCAAGCGAGACTGGATTGGTAAACACCTAACCCTACCCTACCCTCCCCTAACCTACCCTCCCTAACCTACCCTAACCTACCCCTAACCCTAAACTACCTAACCCTACCTCCTCTCCACCTCCTCCTCCCTCCTCCCACCCCTCCTCCTCTTCCTCTCCCTCTCCACCTCCTCCTCCTCTCTCTCCCCCTCACCTCCTCCCACCTTCTCCCTCCTCCTCCCACCTCCCACCTCCTCCTCTCCCTCTCCCTCTCTTCTCCTCCTCTCCTCCTCCTCTCCTCCCCTCCTCCTCCTCTCCTCCTCCTCCTCTCCTCTCCACCTCCTCCTTCTCCTCCTCTCCCCTCCTCCTCCTCCTCCCACCTCCTCCTCCTCCTCCACTCTCCTCCTCTCCTCTCCCCCTCCACCTCCTCCTCCCTCTCACCTCCTCCTCCTCTTCTCTCCACCTCCTCTCCCTCTCGCATCCTCCCTCGCCACCTCCTCCTCCTCCTCTCCACCTCCTCCTTCTCTTATGGTGTGACACATGTCCTACACACACATATATAATACCACATTAACTATAGTATATACCATATATATGTAATGTGTATATAATGTATATTATGTACATATATAGAGATGTATACGTATATGGATGGTGTATATATGTATATGTATGTGTATATATATATGTATACATATAAGACTATGTGTAATATATGTATTATATATGGTGTGTATATATGTATACCATATAGGACATGTGTTATATATATGTATATGTATATATGTATACATATAGGACATGTGTATATATATGTATATGTATATATGTATATATATATATATGTATATATATGTGTGTATATATATGTATATATATATATATATATAATGTATACATATAGGACATGTGTATATATATGTATATCTGTATATATATGTGTATATATATGTATATACACATATGTATATATATGTATGTATACATATAGGACATGTGTATATATATGTATATCTGTATATATATGTGTATATATATGTATATACACATATGTATATATATGTATGTATACATATAGGACATGTGTATATATATGTATATCTGTATATATATGTGTATATATATGTATATACACATATGTATATATATGTATATAGGACATGTGTCACACTATAGTCAGTAGAAATATTCTCATTAAATATCCAAGCTATAAAGTCTCAGACATCTCTCTTCTCGCGATATTTACGATGCACCTCTCGCGATAGCTGCTCGCCTCAGCAGCCTCCATATTGTGAGACAGTATTTTGTTTCTCCTGGAGGAGAAAAGAGGAGAAAAGCGGACAGAGAGGCCGCGGAGTGGAGCCGACGCGCTGTCCCGAGAGATCCGGAGCCGTCCAGCGGCGGGCGGTCGCGGGGTCGCGGGGTCCAATCCCTCACCGGAGGAGGCCCAGGAGGAGGCCCAGGCCTCGGTGTCGCCCAGCCTGCAGGGCCGCGGCAGGGCGTCCCCCGCTCGGCCTCTCCGCCCGAGACCCGCCGGAGACCCGCCGGAGACCCGCTGGCCCGGGGAGCGGCGGCGTCGGCAGGAGACGGTAGGAGACGGTCGGCTCCGAGGCCCAGAGGCTCCGCGTCCAGCAGCGCAGCCGAGCTGTAGTCGTGTTATTACCGCGATGTTGAGTTGTTACCGCGGTGCCCCTGGAGGCTCTGCTGCTGCTCATGTTATCCACACGTTAATGACCGGTTACTGAGGGCTTAGTTACTGGTTAGTGAGGGCTTAGTTACTGGTTAGTGAGGGCTTAGTCACTGGTTAGTGAGGGCTTAGTTACTCGTTAGTGAGGGCTTAGTCACTGGTTACTGAGGGCTTAGTCACTCGTTAGTGAGGGCTTAGTCACTGGTTACTGAGGGCTTAGTCACTGGTTAGTGAGGGCTTAGTTACTCGTTAGTGAGGGCTTAGTTACTGGTTAGTGAGGGCTAGTACTCGTTAGTGAGGTTGTCTGAGTCAGGGCTGTACCGTTAGTGAGGGCTTAGATCACTGGTTTACTGGAGGGCTTAGTCACTGGTTAGTGAGGGCTTTAGTCACTCGTTAGTGAGGGCTTAGTCACTGGTTACTGAGGGCTTAGTCACTCGTTAGTGAGGGTTAGTCACGTGGTTACTGAGGGCCTTAGTCACTGGTTAGTGAGGGCTTAGTCACTCGTTAGTGAGGGCTTAGTCACTGGTTACTGAGGGCTTAGTCACCTGGTTAGGTGAAGGGCTTAGTTACTCGTTAGTGAGGGCTTAGTTACTCGTTACTTGAGGGCTTTAGTCACTGGTTAGTGAGGGCTTAGTTACTCGTTAGTGAGGGCTTAGTTTACTGTTAGTGAGGGCTTAGTCACTGGTTACTGAGGGCTTAGTCACTGGTTAGTGAGGGCTTAGTTACTCGTTAGTGAGGGCTTAGTCACTCGTTAGTGAGGGCTTAGTCACTGGTTAGTGAGGGCTTAGTTACTCGTTAGTGAGGGCTTAGTTACTCGTTAGTGAGGGCTTAGTTACTGGTTAGTGAGGGCTTAGTCACTGGTTAGTGAGGGCTTAGTTACTCGTTAGTGAGGGCTTAGTTACTGGTTAGTGAGGGCTTAGTCACTGGTTAGTGAGGGCTTAGTTACTCGTTAGTGAGGGCTTAGTTACTCGTTAGTGAGGGCTTAGTCACTGGTTAGTGAGGGCTTAGTTACTGGTTAGTGAGGGCTTAGTCACTGGTTAGTGAGGGCTTAGTCACTGGTTAGTGAGGGCTTAGTTACTCGTTAGTGAGGGCTTAGTCACTGGTTAGTGAGGGCTTAGTTACTCGTTAGTGAGGGCTTAGTCACTGGTTAGTGAGGGGCTTAGTCACTGTTAGTGAGGGCTTAAACTGGTTAGCGAGGGCCTTAGTTAACTCGTTAGTGAGGGCTTAGTCACTTGGTTAGTGAGGGGCTTAGTTACTCGTTGTAGTGACGGGCTTAGTCACTGGTTACTGAGGGCTTGAGTCACTGGTTTCGTGAGGGCTTAGTTACTCGTTAGTGGAGGGCTTAGTCCACTGGTTAGTGAGGCCTTACTTACCTTGGTTAGCGAGGTCTTAGTTACCTGGTTATGTGAAGGGCTTAATCACTTGGTTAGTGGAGGGCTTAAGGTTACTGGTTAGTGAAGGGCTTAGCACTCGTTAGTGAGGACCTTATTTACTGGTTAGTGAGGGCTTAGTTACTGGTTAGTGAGGGCTTAGTCACTGGTTTAGTGAGGACTTAGTTACTGGTTAGTGAGGGCTTAGTCACTGGTTAGTGAGGACTTACTTACTGGTTAGTGAGGTCTTAGTTACTGGTTAGTGAGGGCTTAATCACTGGTTAGTGAGGACTTAGTTACTGGTTAGTGAGGGCTTAGTCACTGGTTAGTGAGGACTTAGTTACTGGTTAGTGAGGGCTTAGTCACTGGTTAGTGAGGACTTAGTTACTGGTTAGTGAGGGCTTAGTCACTGGTTAGTGAGGACTTAGTTACTGGTTAGTGAGGGCTTAGTCACTGGTTAGTGAGGACTTAGTTACTGGTTAGTGAGGGCTTAGTCACTGTTGTTTTAACTTGTTTATTACATTTTATCGTGACGTGTTGCACCTTTTTTCCATTGAGTTTCTTAAACGTTGTAAGAAATCCTGACGTGTTGCAGTATTTAATAAGTCAGTAACTATACATTATCTATATAGTACATCTATAGTATATCTACAGTATACATATAGTATACTACTTATTAACGTATTACCGACATGGTCCTAAAATATTGGGAGCATTGAGATGGTATTGGTCATGTAATACTTGTGCTGAACAACTGAATACTTTTTGGCTACATATTGAAGTATTATACAGTACAATGCACATATTCAATAGTAATAGTCTCATACACACATTGAAGATGTTAGGCCTAAATGTACCAGGTATCTGGGTCTTCATGATACACATGTATAATACACATATTTAGTAATGCAGTATAATACACATATTTAAGAGTGAAAGCTGGTACAATACACATGTTTAGGAGTGAAAGCTGGTATAACACACATATTTAACAGTAATGCAGTATAATACACATATTTAGGAGTGAAAGCTGGTATAATACAATGTGTACATGTGTGTACACATTAGAGCAGTATCAGAGATAACCCATAGTACACATTAGAGCAGTATCAGAGATACCCCATAGTACACATTAGAGCAGTATCAGAGATACCCCATAGTACACATTAGAGCAGGTTTAGGGCTACTTTCTTCCCTTAAAGACACGCATGCTAATCCTTGAAGACATGACTTGATGGAGTGGTCTTTGAGGTGTGAGTGGTCTTTGAGGGTCTTTGAGGTGTGAGTGGTCTTTGAGGGTCTTTGAGGTTTGAGTGGTCTTTGAGGGTCTTTGAGGTGTGACTGAAAACCCTTCCATACAAATATGACCCTGTGCTTGTTCATCAGTGATGGATGAGATGTAAGTGTTGTTGTTGTTGTTGTTGTTGTGGAGGAGGAGCGTCTGAAGGGCTCCAGGCTGCTAGACACTTAAACCTTGCTAGCTCCTTTCCTGTTCAACCAGTTTCCCCATTTCCCATTCACAGCTTGCACAGCAAGGTGGCCAACCAGGGGGCAAGGTGCTGGTTCACTCTGACAACACCAAAGCCTGTTTCCCTGGTCTGAGCATGGCTGTCACCTTAGGTTAGAGATTATTAGTTTAGGTGTTAGGTTAGAGATGGTTAGTTTAGGGGTTAGGTTAGAGATGGTTAGTTTAGGTGTTAGGTTAGAGATGGTTAGTTTAGGGGTTAGGTTAGAGATGGTTAGTTTAGGTGTTAGGTTAGAGATGGTTAGTTTAGGTGTTAGGTTAGAGATGGTTAGTTTAGGGGTTAGGTTAGAGATGGTTAGTTTAGGTGTTAGGTTAGAGATTATTAGTTTAGGTGTTAGGTTAGAGATGGTTAGTTTAGGTGTTAGGTTAGAGATGGTTAGTTTAGGTGTTAGGTTAGAGATGGTTAGTTTAGGTGTTAGGTTAGAGATGGTTAGTTTAGGTGTTAGGTTAGAGATGGTTAGTTTAGGTGTTAGGTTAGAGATGGTTAGTTTAGGTGTTAGGTTAGAGATGGTTAGTTTAGGTGTTAGGTTAGAGATGGTTAGTTTAGGTGTTAGGTTAGTTTATGTGTTAGGTTAGAGATGGTTAGTTTAGGTGTTAGGTTAGAGATGGTTAGTTTAGGTGTTAGGTTAGTTTATGTGTTAGGTTAGAGATGGTTAGTTTAGGTGTTAGGTTAGAGATGGTTAGTTTAGGTGTTAGGTTAGAGATGGTTAGTTTAGTTGTTAGGTTAGTTTATGTGTTAGGTTAGAGATGGTTAGTTTAGGTGTTAGGTTAGAGATGGTTAGTTTAGGTACAACGTAACAAAATCACATTCTGCTACTAAATTTCCAGTGAAGTATTACATAGGAATTAGCACTGATGTCTGGCCTGACATTTTCTCAAAACATGTGTATGAATCACTAACTAACATAACATACTGACATGAAGGGTTAAGTTAAGGGTAGCTAGTTAGCCATCAGTATGATACTTTAACCTTCAGGGAACTGGGCATCCAAAAGCCAATGTCTTAAGACAGAAAGGCATGTGACCCACCCCTAGAACTATCACATTCTCATCTTTTAGTCTATCATCATGATTTTAGCTAAATAAAACCCCAAACAAACTAATATTCATGAAACCACAAGAGATATGTATCAACTATCAACATGATCACAGAGTTGTGAGACTGAGACAAGCAAACCCA
The DNA here is from genome assembly GCA_002895965.2 of Coryphaenoides rupestris. Classification (NCBI taxonomy): domain Eukaryota; kingdom Metazoa; phylum Chordata; class Actinopteri; order Gadiformes; family Macrouridae; genus Coryphaenoides; species Coryphaenoides rupestris. Next base: position 42,981 of record PIJE02001602.1, read on the forward strand.
TATCTATCTATATATATATATATATATAGATGGATTGATATGCTCAGCGGAATGTGCAAAAGAATAATACAGATAACATGAATTGGAGGGATCAGAATCTGAATATTTACAATATTTAAAGTAAAAGAAAACTGCAGCAATGCGAAATATAAAAAAAATAAAAAAGGCAGCATAAAAATGTGACATGACAGTGGTCTGTAGACCAACAGTTTACTGTCGCCACCTAGACCTTGTCAACCTTACAAAATTCACCAACGACTCCGTTGTGGACTGTAATCAATCAAGTTAAAATAATATTGTATATATTAACAGCAGTATCTTTGGCATACACCGCAGGGATAGCAGGGTTATCAGCATAAAACCCCACATTGACACCCAGCAGCATCTCGTGATAATTAAGTGTTTTCATGTCCTGCTCAGGAACTCTGATAGTAGCACAAGCAACAATGAACCCCTAAAGCCGCCTCCTCCTGGATGTAGCATTGGGGCTAACTGGAACCAGAGCTGCTGGTGTGTTGGCTGTCTGTGTGGACAGTGGAGTAGCTGTAAGCAGATGCTAGCCTGATTGGCAGGGTTAGCAGTGTTCTGGTTAGCATGGTTAGCCTGCTTAGTAGGGTTAGCAGTATACACCTGGTTAGCAGTGTTACTCTGGTTAGCAGGGTTAACAGTGTTAGCTTGCTCAGTAAGGTTAGCATTGTTAGCAGCATTAGCCTGGTTAGTCTGTTTGGCAGCCTGGTTAACTTGGTGTATGTGTTGTGGTGCTAGCAGTTCCTATAAGATATATTGTCACCGTAATCAAGCTTTTATTGTGAAGCTTGTTTCACTTCTCTTGCATTTGTGCAAGTGATGCTGCTGGAGGAGGGAACAGGAAGTAGCCTCTGTACTCTGCAGACCCACTTCCTGTACAGTCCATGATCATATGCTATCAGCTCCACCTCCACCGGACCAGGCAACCATAGTTTACGGAGCGCTGCTGTGGTCCTGCTGTTTGCATGCTGGGCCCAATTCATGTGATATAATTAGTTGTTGTTGTTTATGTATTTATTCATCTCCTCCTCTCTCCTCCTGCTCTCTCCTCCTTCCACCCACAAGATGCTGATGTTGGAGGAGTGCTGTGTTCATCGGTGACCTTCAACTGGACCACGACCGGTTCTAACCCACCGGTCCTGACCTGCTCCTACACTGGTCCTGACCTGCTCCTAGACCGGTCCTGACCTGCTCCTAGACCGGTCCTGAGCTGCAGCTAGACCGGTCCTGACCTGCTCCTAGACCGGCCCTGACCAGCTCCTAGACTGGTTCTGATCTGCTCCTAGACGGGTCCTGACCTGCTCCTAGACGGGTCCTGACCTGCTCCGAGCCGAATGGCCCAGGGAAGCCAGCAGGTCGACACTCGGGTTTTACACGACCTGCGCCAGAAGTATCCAGAGGTCCCAGAGGGCATCGTGTCTCAGTGTCTTCTTCAGGTGAGCTCATCTCCTCCTCCTCCTGTTTGGATGTATATTGTATATCATATATATATATATATATATATATATATATATATATATATATATATATATATATAGGGTTGGTGTGATGACAGGTAGCGTTCAGAAGTGAGTCCATTTCAATTTGACAATAACCCCTGAGCATGCTGCTATGCTCACTGTCTGTTCAGAACAACAACAACGCGGACGCCTGCTGTGCGTACCTGTCGCAGGTAAGCCCCTCCTACCTGTACAGCGAGGAGGCAGAGAGCCTGTCGGACGCCGGTATCTCCGGGCTCCGGAAGCACATGACCAAGCTGAGCCTGGGTCTGACCGGCCTGGCTCTGAGCGGCGTCCTCCCGGGCCCCAGGATGAACGGCAGCAGGACCCTGGCGCACCTTGGTGAGGGGCCCCTGCAGACGGCCCCGGGCTCTGACTTCTACCAGCCGGAGACCCGGGCGAACCCCGGCCAGGCCAGCCCGCGCAAGCCCCGGCCCCCGCAGCACCTGGGCCTCCACCCGGCCAAGGGCCCCGCGGGCGGAGGGGCTCCTCGCTTCAACCCCATCACCGTCACGCTGGCCCCCAAGATCCAGACGGGACGCAACACCCCAACCTCGCTACACATCCATGGCGGGCCCCAGTCGGGGATGGGCAGTCCCCAGGGCAACGCCATCTACATCCGGCCCTACGTCAGCCAGACGGGGGGCGGCCGCGCCCCCCCGTCCGGCCCGGCCCGCGCCCAGTACAGCCCCACCTCCCAGCCCCTCCAGCAGATCTACCAGATCTCCCCCCTCTCCTCCTCGCAGCAGGGTGCCCACCAGACCTCCCACGTCTACATGCCCATCAGCTCCCCCACCGCCCCCCAGCCCCCCTCCTCCCTCCTGCAGCCCCCCGCTGGCCTGCCCCCCTCCTCCCTCTACAACATCCAGAACATCTCCACGGGTCCACGCAAGAACCAGATCGAGATAAAGCTGGAGTCCCCCCAGAGGGGCTCCACCACCACGGCCGTGCTGCGTGCCTCCGGGGGGCCGCGTTCCTCCTCCTCCTCCACCTCCTGCCCCTCCTCTTCCTGCTCCTCCTCCAGCGCTCCTCTGTCCATGGGGGGTCTGAGCCGCAGCCAGCCCACCGTGTACATATCGGCCAGCCCCCCCGCCGCTCCTCCCCCCTCCTCCTCCTCCTGCGAGGACGGGTCCCCCCTGACCCCCGCCGGGCCCCGGGGGGCCCCCAAGTTCTACATCTCGGCCAACGCCGGCGGGGAGGAAGGGGGCGGCCGGAACCCGCCCACCGTTTACATCTCAGCCAACGCCGCCATGCAGGGCCCGGCCTCGGGGGGGAGGGCCCTGGGGGGCCAGCTGAGCATGGGCCCTGCCTACATCCACCACCACCCGCCCAAGTCCCGGGGCCCCTCGGTGGGGGCCGGGGCCTCGTCCCCCCGCGTGGTGGTGACCCAGCCCAACACTAAGTACACTTTCAAGATCACGGTGTCCCCCAACAAGCCCCCTGCTGTGTCCCCGGGGGTGGTCTCCCCAACCTTCGAGACCGCCAACCTCCTGCCACTCCCAGACCGCCTCTACGCCGACCCCGAACCTGGCCTCCAGCCAGACCCCCAGGCCCGTGAGAGGCCCAGCGAAGCCCGGAGGCTCAGCGGCGGCTCGGACGACGCTGCCTACACTCAAGGTACGTAGATCTAGTCCATCTAGACTGTGTCTAGGTGAGTAGATCTAGTCCATCTAGTCTAGTGGTGTCAAACTCATGCGAGGTTGAGGGCCTAACAGACAAAATGCTACTTAGCGGGGGGTGGACTAACAAAACACTTCTGATATAATTGAAGATGTAAACTGCGCTACACAGTTCATCATATTACCTTCACAAAGCCAGTGAAATGAGTATTATACACAAGACTAGAGTCTGACATGTTTCGGCCAAATGTTTTATTTCTTTCTAATGTCTCTAATATTCCTCTCTAGCACGGTGTCGCATTGCAATTCGATAATCTCTAATTGGAGGTCCTCTGTCATGTCAGAAGGTTTGGCTGAAAAGGGCAAAACAATTTTAGCTCCACCTCCAGGTCCCTGAACAGTCTTAGCTCCACCTTCATGTCCCTGAACAGTCTTGCCTCCAACTCCAGGTCCCTGACCAGTCTTGGCTCCGACTCCAGGTCCCTGAACAGTCTTGGCTCCGACTCCAGGTCCCTGAACAGTCTTAGCTCCACCTCCAGGTCCCTGAACAGTCTTAGCTCCACCTTCATGTCCATGAACAGTCTTGGCTCCACCTCCAGGTCCTGAACAGTCTTAGCTCCACCTCCAGGTCCCTGAACAGTCTTGGCTCCACTTCCAGGTCCCTGAAAATTGCAACTTGTGCAGCTTTTTTGGTGACTATGGATAAAGTGAAAAAAATCTTTATATTTTTAGCTAATTGCCACCCGGGTCGGGTTGGATCGGCCTGCGGGTTGCATCCGACCCCGGGCCGCATGTTTGACACCCCTGATCTAGACTGTATCTAGGTGAGTAGATCTCGTCAATCTAGATTGTATATACATCTATGAGGAAACAAAGACCCATCAACCAATAAAACGTTATAACGTGTTTTAAACTGAACCATATCCAACCTTGTAGCTCGGCCAGTAGGTTGTCTGTGGAGGAGGAGAGCATTGATTAGCCAGCTGGTAGAGGTCATAGGTCATGACTTGAACTAGGTGAAGGCTTGTAGGTAGGGTTGGGTATCGTTTAGATTTATCCGATACCGGTGCCAAACCGATACTTTTAAAACGATACCGGTGCCAAAACGGTGCCAGAACCGATACCTTCTTTAAAAAGAGCAAACAACAACCAGTGTTAATTTCGTTAACGAAATGTTTGACGAAAAATATGCGTTAACGACCTTTTTCCCATGACTAAGACGTGACGTTGACGTGACGAAAACGGATCTTTGAAAATAAAAACTGTGACTAAATCTATTTTTACTTTCGTTGACGAGACGAGACGAAAATGTTAGTGGTGGACGAACGGACATTCAAAATTGAATTAATTATTTAAAGAGTTTGATTCCAAAACGCGATAAGCGCCATTAACAAAAAAAAAAGAATCGTTTCTGCAAAACGCGACAAACCGGCTAGTTTCTCTGCATTATATTATGATATTAATGATATTATGATATTATTATATTATTCCCTTTCTTTCCAAACTGTGATAAACGCCACGACAGATTTTCAGCAGACTCAGATATATCCGCTTCGGCCCAATCACAGCGCGCCATTCCCGTGACGTCACTAGCCTAGTGACAGCTGTCAAAGTCCTGTCAGAGACAACACACACACACACACACACACACATATCGTAAGAGATTTTAAGCGAAATTATTTCATTGAATGAAATAATGAATAACTTTTGATGGAACAGAGGAGCCGGTGGTTGTTTCTACAGTGGGGAAAAAAACAAACCATCAAAAGATCATCGTAAGACGGGAGAATGGTGAAGAAAATGCGACATTCTGGCGGTGGTCGCTAGACCTTATTAAGACGCAGAAGCGCCTGGTCCTGTTCAACTTTAGTTGAATGAGCGTAGAAACACTGGACGTTTTTGATCAAGATCACCAGCAATGAGCTGATCAGCGTGACTACAGTCCGTCTTCTTGGTGTGTGTGTTGCCGGCGATTTCTTACACACACACACACACCAATAAGACGGACTGTAGTCCACACTTATCAACTCATTGCTGGTGATCTTGATCAAAAACGTCCAGTGTTTCTACGCTCATTCAAGTAAAGTTGAACAGGACCAGGCGCTTCTGCGTCTTATAACAGTTAATAAGGTCCAGCGAGTGGGGGGGGGGGGGGGGGGCAGGCGCGCATTGTCGGGTTTTTATCAATCAGATGAATGCATCAAATCTTCGCGCAGTATGACGATCTATGCAATCACTAGAAGGATACCCGGTCTGAAATGCGGTGGATATTTAAAATGGCATTTTAACTACTGGCACCGAAATGAGGCACCGAAATATGCGTTTTGATTCGGTACGGTTAGTACCGGTTGTACGGGAACCGGTTCCATAGTGGTACCGGTTCTCGGTACCCATCCCTACTTGTAGGTATATAGTGTCTACAGCCAGTATCTCGTGTGTGTGTGTAGCCCTGCTGGTGCATCAGAAGGCCCGCATGGAGCGCCTGTGGAGAGAACTGGAGGTCAAGAGACAGCGGCTGGACAAGCTGAAAGAAGAGGTGAACGACATGGAGAACGACCTGACCAGGAGACGACTGGAGCGCTCCAACAGCGCCTCACAAACACCTTCCGTAAGCCGTCTCTGTCTGCCTCTCTCTCTCTCAGACTCTGTCTCTGTCTGCCTCTCTCTCTCTCAGACTCTGTCTCTGTCTGCCTCTCTCTCTCTCAGACTCTGTCTCTGTCTGCCTCTCTCTCTCTCAGACTCTGTCTGTCTGCCTCTCTCTCTCTCAGACTCTGTCTCTGTCTGCCTCTCTCTCTCTGACTCTGTCTCTGTCTGCCTCTCTCTCTGACTTTGTCTCGGTCTGCCTCTCTCTCTCTCAGACTTTGTCTCGGTCTGCCTCTCTCTCTCTCAGACTCTGTCTCTGTCTGCCTCTCTCTCTCTCAGACTCTGTCTCTGTCTGCCTCTCTCTCTCTCAGACTCTGTCTCTGTCTTTCTCTCTCTCTCAGACTCTCTGTCTGTCTCACTCTCTCTCTGTCTCTATCTGTCTCTCTCTCTCAGACTCTGTCTTTGTCTGTCTCTCTCTCTCAGACTCTGTCTGTCTCTCTCTCTCTGACTGTCTCTGACTGTCTCTGTCTGTCTCTTTCTCTCTCTCTCTCTCTCTTGGACTCTCTCTGTCTGTCTCTGACTCTCTCTCAGACTCTCTCTCTGCCTGTCTGTCTGTTTGGTTTTCAGATTGAGGAGATGAAGCAGTTGAGATGTAAAAATCGGATCCTGCAGATCGACATCGACTGCCTCACCAAGGAGATCGACCTCCTGCAATCAGGTGTGTAGACCACGCCCCGACGAGGCCACGCCCCCGACCAGACCACCCCCCCGACCAGTTTTACGGATGAGCTAGTGAGACGTGTGTTAGATGAGCTAGTGAGATGTGTGTTAGATGAGCTAGTGAGACGTGTGTTAGATGAGCTAGTGAGATGTGTGTTAGATGAGCTAGTGAGATGTGTGTTACAGATGAGCTAGTGAGATGTGTGTTAGATGAGCTAGTGAGATGTGTGTTACAGATGAGCTAGTGAGATGTGTGTTAGATGAGCTAGTGAGATGTGTGTTACAGATGAGCTAGTGAGATGTGTGTTAGATGAGCTAGTGAGACGTGTGTTAGATGAGCTAGTGAGATGTGTGTTAGATGAGCTAGTGAGATGTGTGTTACAGATGAGCTAGTGAGACGTGTGTTAGATGAGCTAGTGAGATGTGTGTTACAGATGAGCTAGTGAGACGTGTGTTAGATGAGCTAGTGAGACGTGTGTTACAGATGAGCTAGTGAGATGTGTGTTAGATGAGCTAGTGAGATGTGTGTTAGATGAGCTAGTGAGATGTGTGTTAGATGCTAGTGAGATGGTGTGTTACGATGAGCTAGTGAGACGTGTGTTAGATGAGCTAGTGAGACGTGTGTTACAGATGAGCTAGTGAGACGTGTGTTAGATGAGCTAGTGAGACGTGTGTTACAGATGAGCTAGTGAGACGTGTGTTAGATGAGCTAGTGAGATGTGTGTTACAGATGAGCTAGTGAGATGTGTGTTAGATGAGCTAGTGAGACGTGTGTTAGATGAGCTAGTGAGACGTGTGTTAGATGAGCTAGTGAGATGTGTGTTAGATGAGCTAGTGAGACGTGTGTTACAGATGAGCTAGTGAGACGTGTGTTAGATGAGCTAGGAATGTGTGTTACAGATGGCTAGTGAGATGTGTGTTAGATGAGCTAGTGAGACGTGTGTTAGATGAGCTAGTGAGACGTGTGTTAGATGAGCTAGTGAGATGCTGGTGTTAAGATGAGCTAGTGAGACGTGTGTTACAGATGAGCTAGTGAGACGTGTGTTAGATGAGCTAGGTGGACCGTGTGTTACAGATGAGCTAGTGAGATGTGTGTTAGATGAGCTAGTGAGATGTGTGTTAGATGAGCTAGTGAGACGTGTGTTACAGATGAGCTAGTGAGATGTGTGTTAGATGAGCTAGTGAGATGTGTGTTAGATGAGCTAGTGAGACGTGTGTTACAGATGAGCTAGTGAGATGTGTCTTAGATGAGCTAGTGAGACGTGTGTTACGGATGGCTACGCTAGCCTGTTTCTCTGTACTAGAGCCTGTTTCTCTGTATAGGGCCGCATTTCAACCCCAGTGCCATCGGCAACTTCTACGACAACATGGGCTTCCGGGGTCCGGTCCCACCCAAACCCGGAGGTTCTCCGGCTGTGGGTGAGTGTGGAGAGGCTCCGGCCAGGGCCGCCGCAAAAATTGTTGGGCCTTATGAAAGAATGTAATTGAAAGAATGTAATATTGGGCCGTCCAGACCTAGACCACCAACCTGGAATACCCAAAGTTGAATAATTTACATTTGTAGACCGGTAACTGTCGTCTGGTGTTATTCAATGCTTAACCTACTGACCATTGACGTATAGATGGTCAGAGGTACATGAGGGTCGCTTCCTGCACTGGCCACTTGGTGGGACCAGGGAGCAGAATTATGCCTAACCTAACCCTAACCCTAAAATAACAACGCAAACGCCTTTTCCGAGGCACTTTGTCGTTGCGGTGAGGTGCGTGTGCAGCTCCGTCTGGGCAGCGGTTGGTTCGTCTGACAGAGGGTTGCACTTCTCAGACACGTGTAGTACCACGCCAGCACACTGTGAGGCATTTCAGATACATTGCTCATCATGGATTTCTCCTCTCAAATGGATTTTGGAGAAGAGATCTTATTGAATTTGGGAAATTCCTGTGTCTTGAGGAACCGCGTTTTTAGGGGTTTAACAATTCTCGAACCAAGACCGAAATCGCAATACAAACGTCCACGATCTCGTCACGGTTGGAGAAGATGGAACCGCGACACACGCTCCTAGGGAACTAGAGATAGGGGTCGAGACTCAGTTCTCGGTAAAGAGTGTCTAGCGGTGTCTACCTGCTCAGGTGACGAACTGAGTCCAGAGTGTCTAGCAGTGTCTACCTGCTCAGGTGACAGACTGAGTCCAGAGTGTCTAGCGGTGTCTACCTGCCCAGGAGACGGACTGAGTCCAGAGTGTCTAGCGGTGTCTACCTGCCCCTCTCAGTAACATCAGGTGTCTCTACTCTCAGTAACATCAGTTCCCCCAAACATAATGATTAATGTTTGATTTATTACAGGCTCTTGTGCATTTTAAAAACACACATACCCCCTGGTGGCCCCCTGGTGGCCCCCTGGTGGCCCCCTGAAAAAAGGGGTACAGTATCACCAACGTTTCTACCAACGTGAACCGAGAGCTGGTTCTGGGCTGGTGCTAGTGCCAGTTCGGAGCTGGTTCAACTGAAGAACCGGTTTGCTTTTCCACCGGCTAGAGAGCCTCGAGAGCCAACCCGCCCCCACGTCATGACGTCACTGTACGTCTGTAGAAGTCTCCGCCTTCCCAGCAACGCGAGCACAACAAGAACAATGGCGGACTCCATCGATACGAGTGATCTTGTTTTTGTAATTGTATATTTTGTTACTACCTGTTCTGTCATAACTCAAATAAAAACTGAATCTTATTTGTTTCTCTGTTCTTTAAGTATACTGAAGCAGACATGTTAACAAAATGTTTATTTAGAAAAACAATGCTGCCTCCGTTTATTCGCGGTTCTGATGGGGGGGGGTGCTCCGTTAATTCGTGGTTCTGATGGGGGGGGGTGCTCTGTTAATTCGCGGTTCTGATGGGGGGGGGGTGCTCTGTTAATTCGCGGTTCTGATGGGGGGGGGGGGGGGGCTCCGTTAATTTGCGGTTCTGATGGGGGTGTGCTCCGTTAATTCGCGGTTCTGATGGGGGGGGTGCTCCGTTAATTTGCGGTTCTGATGGTGGGGGTGGGTGCTCCGTTAATTTACGCTTCTGATGGGCGGGGGGGGGTGCTCCGTTAATTCGAGGTTCTGATGGGGGGGGTGCTCTGTTAATTCGAGGTTCTGATGGGGGGGGGGGTGCTCCGTTAATTCGCTGTTATGATGGGGGGGGTGCTCTGTTAATTCGCGGTTCTGATGGGGGGGGGGTGCTCCGTTAATTCGAGGTTCTGATGGGGGGGGTGCTCTGTTAATTCGCTGTTCTGATGGGGGGGGGGTGCTCCGTTAATTCGAGGTTCTGATGGGGGGGGGGGTGCTCCGTTAATTTGCGTTTCTGATGGGGGGTGGTGCTCCGTTAATTCGAGGTTCTGATGGGGGGGGTGCTCCGTTAATTCGTGGAATTTAGCGTCCCCACTAAATTCTACGCCCATGCTCGGTACCAGGCTCAGTTTCTATTAAACATCCATAAACGCCAACTCGGTCTCATCTCTTTATTTCAATATTCCTTGGCTCAGAATATTACAAGGTTAACGTTGCGTTGCCAAAGTGGTATCGGTGCGGTTGTATCGGAGTAGTCACTTCCATTGTCGGGGTTTGTTGTGAAATGGAGCTCAGAAAGTTTTTGGCGGACTTGCTAATCCCTCCCCCAGCCTCTGACATAGTCGGTTCTTAGTCGGTGCTTATCTGGCCCAGCAAAGAGTTGGGTCCAAGAACGAACCAGTTTTTCTGGCCGAGAGCCGGTTCTTTGGCTGTCGAAACACGAAGAACTGGTTCGTTTTAGGCTCTGGCTCTGAACCGGCCCTGAAAATGCCTTGGTGGAAAAGGGCCCCCTGGTGGCCCCCTGGTGGCCCCCTGGTGGCCCCCTGGTGGCCCCCCTGGTGGCCCCTGGTGGCCCCCTGGTGGCCCCCTGGTGGCCCCCTGGTGGCCCCCTGGCTCTAGCAGTCAACAGGCTGATATCACTGCTCCCCACTGGGGGTCAGTATTGATTTCTGTCACCACAGAACCAAGACAGTGAGGAAGGCTTTCGAAGAGATCAAATAATAATATGAATGTAACATGAATCTACTTCCTGCTCTGTCACGTGTCTCCTCCCTCCAGAGGACGCCGCCTGGGGTCAGAAGTCGCCCTCAGAGCAGCAGCAGGAGCAGCAGGAGCAGCAGCAGGAGCAGGAGCAGGAGGAGCAGGGAGAGGAGGAGGAGGAGGAGGGTAGCCAGTGGAGCTGTACAGCATGTACCTTCTTCAACCACCCTGCTCTTCATCGATGTGAGGAGTGTGACTATCCAAGACACTTCTAGTCCCGCTCCTAACCCTCCCACCCAATCAGAGAGCCAGTAGACCAGAGAGTGAGTGTGTGTGTGTGTGTGTGTGTGTGTGTGTGTGTGTGTGTGTGTGTGTTGTGTGTGTGTGTGTGTGTGTGTGTGTGTGTGTGTGTGTGTGTGTGTGTGTGTGTGTGTGTGTGTGTGTGTGTGTGTGTGTGTGACCTCACCCCTTCCCTCCTGCTCGCTGGGATACAGTATTATGAACCCCCACACTCTGTATATACTCTGGGGTCTTGGTCTGGTCTAGATCTGGTCGGGTCCTCTGGGGCCACTGGCTCCTCACTGGGTGTTGCCTCGCTGTGCATATCCTGGTTATGGGGGTCTCCGTGGTAACGCTCACTTCCTGGTTGCGATCTCTTCCTGGTTATGCTCTCTTCCTGGTTCTGGTGGTGTCCATGGTTACAGGGGTCTCCATGGTTACTGCATGCTTGTGTACAGGATGGTCTGGCGTTTCCTGTAAGTATAGCATTCTAGACTTCCTCTTCCTGTTGTCTCTTATTCTCATGACTTCTCTAACGGACAGATGCTCGTGGTCATGAGGCCACGCCCCCTGGCCCCGGCCCAGGACTAGTGGCTCTGCCACCTCCGTTCACCTCTGTTGACCTTGGGGCGGTTGTTGTGACAACTGGAATAAAGGTTTGAATCAATAAAGGTTCGAATCCCAACGGGACGACATCACCACACATCATGCTGATGTCAGACTTTTGGGGGAGACGCCCGATTGGCTGCCCTGACTGCCAATCATCCTCCTCCAGACTTTATAACCTGCATTACAGTCTGGTGATGTTGTTAAGGTATCACAAGTGATCCTCACCAGGCTGCTCTCTCTCCTCCTGTCTGCTTTCTTGGTGACTATTTCAATCGTTTTCTAATGCAAATCAGTTCCCAAAACTGTGGATTGATCATTTTTGTGAAGTTTTCCCACATTTGTGAAGAAAAAAAAATAGCCCTGTGTTAGTGCATGGGTCTTAGTGCCTGGGTCCTAGCTCCTGGGTCCAAGTGCCTGGGTCCTAGCTTTTGAGTCCTAGTGCCTGGGTCCTGGGTCTGAGCTCTTGAGTCCTAGTACCTGGATCCTGGGTCCTAGTGCCTGGGTCCTAGTGGTCCTAGTGCCTGGATCCTAGTTCCTGGGTCCTAGTGCCTGGACCTAGTGCCTGGGTCCTAGCTCCTGGGTCCTAGCTCTTGAGTCCTCGTGCCTGGATCCTAGTGCCTGGGTCCTGGGTCCTAGCTCTTGAGTCCTAGTGCCTGGATCTCCGTTCTCTCACGGATCAAAGTGCCTTTAAATAAACCAAGAAACTCCTGGTTCTAATCAGGAGTGAGTTGGTTTATTATGTGGGAAAACTAATAATTTGGATATCTAAAGTGTTTTTGATGTTAGCTGGGAAAACTGTCTTTGTAACAGATAAGTTATTTGTAAAAATAATTAAAAAAATCTATTCTGGAAATGTCTTGAATGGTTTTGGAAACACTAGCGTCTGTCATCCCCTAGGCGGCGCCACCGCTCCATGTTTATTCACTTGATGACACCATTTTATTCTCTATGTTGGGCTTTGGCAGCGCGGAAGTCCTGGGAAACCCATGACCAGTCTTGTATAAAGTACTTGAAAGCGATACTTGAGTAAAAGTACAAGTATCTTACCAGAAAATGACTGGTATAAGTTAGTCACCTTTTAGAAATGTACTTGAGTAAAAGTCTTAAAGTATCTGATATTTATTGTACTTGAGTATTAAAAGTAATTTTCTGATATTAAATGTACTTAAGTATTGGAAGTAAAAGTAAAAGTACAATTTAAAAAAGCATCAGTCGTTGATTCTACTGACATCCGGGACATGCGGGACTTCTTACGCACGGACGGACGGACGCTTTCGTGCGCGCGGACTGAACCCACCAGACGCGCGAAGCGCACGCGCACTGCTGCGCACTGCTGCGCTTACTTCCACTCCCATGTTACCAGACGCGGGAATTGATTGATATTGATGCTATGATCACACTTTAGTTTGATTAAAACAAATATCTAAACTATATAGAATGTTAATAATAATAATTGTAATAAAGTGCAGAAAATTATTATTATTATTATTATTTAAATGTTTTGGTTGTATGCTAAATGTATGAGTTGATTTAACTGAATATGATGCAGATATTGTGCATATTCAATGTATTTCTATGAGATTGCGCACAGGGACGCAGTGTGAACCGCGCCATGCGTTACCATGGGAGCGGAAGTAAAGCGCGTGCGCCCGCAGCAGTGCGCGTGCGCTTTGCGTGTCTGGTGGGTTTCGCGCGTGATTCGTCAAACCTGCGGTCTTAACACATTTCTAATGATTTTATTTTGTAGTAACGAAGATGCTTAGGAGAAATGTATCGGAGTAAAAATATACATTTTATTTCAGAAATGTAGTTAAGTGAAAGTTGCCAGAAATATAAATAAAGTAAAGTACAGATACGTGAAAATTCTACTTAAGTACAGTAACGAAGTATTTGTACTTCGTTACATTACAACACTGCCCATGAAGCATCAGGCATGTTGAGATATGTTCCATAAAGTTGTGTTTTTCAACCTTTTTTGAGCCAAGGCACATTTTTTACATGAAAAAAATCCTGCGGCACACCACCAACCAGAAATGTTACGAAATGACACATTGTAGCCTCATAGTGACTCCTCTCGCACCCATCACTAATTGTCATTATTATGTCATTATTGTGCTACCTACTGACATGGAAGAGTAATTAATTACTCTGTCAGTCACTCCATTGCAGGCACAGACACTCAACCATGGCAGTCACTAAATAATAAGTTTTGGACCAATTCAGTGAACTTGGATAATTTCCCAGGGCACACCTGACGATCTCTCACGGCACAGTGGTTGAAAATCACTGCCATGAAGTGTGCTTCAGTTTAGGTTAGCTGGGGTTCAATTCAATTTTATTTGTATAGCCCTGAATCACAAGACAGTCTCAAAGGGCTTTACAGGCCAGATTGTTATGGGCCAAACGTGATTTATGACACCCCCCCGCCCTAGCCCCGCCCCCTAAGGGCAAGAAACGAGTCCCTTAATTAACAAGGAAGAAATCTGGAGGAGGAACCTCAGAGTGGGGGATCCCTCCTTCCAGGGATGGTTCAGAGTGCAATGGGTGTCATACGGGCATTTAAAAACAGGGGTAACAAAGCATGACAAAATGCAAATGACAAAGTACAAATAGTAAATGAGATAGTAATATTATGATGGTTTGGGTTTGGTGTGATCCAACAGTCCTACTGTGTTACAGCAGAACCTCTGATCAGTCCTACTGTGTTACAGCAGAACCTCTGATCAGTCCTACTGTGTTACAACAGAACCTCTGATCAGTCCTACTGTGTTACAGCAGAACCTCTGATCAGTCCTACTGTGTTACAACAGAACCTCTGATCAGTCCTACTGTGTTACAACAGAACCTCTGATCAGTCCTACTGTGTTACAACAGAACCTCTGATCAGTCCTACTGTGTTACAGCAGAACCTCTGATCAGTCCTACTGTGTTACAGCAGAACCTCTGATCAGTCCTACTGTGTTACAACAGAACCTCTGATCAGTCCTACTGTGTTACAGACAGAACCTCTGATCAGTCCTACTGTGTTACAGCAGAACCTCTGATCAGTCCTACTGTGTTACAGCAGAACCTCTGATCAGTCCTACTGTGTTACAGCAGAACCTCTGATCAGTCCTACTGTGTTACAACAGAAACTCTGATCAGTCCTACTGTGTTACAGCAGAACTCTGATCAGTCCTACTGTGTTACAGCAGAACCTCTGATCAGTCCTACTGTGTTACAGCAGAACCTCTGATCAGTCCTAACTGTGTTACAACAGAACCTCGATCAGTCCTACTGTGTTACAGCAGAACCTCTGATCTAGCATCCTACTGTGTTACAACAGAACCTCTGATCAGTCCTACTGTGTTACAACAGAACCTCTGATCAGTCCTACTGTGTTACAGCAGAACCTACTGATCAAGTCCTACTGTGTTACAGCAGAACCTCTGATCCACGGTCCTACTGTGTTACAACGAACCTCTGATCAGTCCTACTGTGTTACAGCAGCAACCCTTGATCAGTCCTACTGTGTTACAGCAGAACCTCTGATCAGTCCTACTGTGTTACAGCAGAACCTCTGATCAGTCCTACTGTGTTACAGCAGAACCTCTGATCAGTCCTACTGTGTTACAGCAGAACCTCTGATCAGTCCTACTGTGTTACAATCAGAACCTCTGATCAGTCCTACTGTGTTACAAGCAGAACCTCTGATCAGTCTTACCTGTGTTACAGCAGAACCTCTGATCAGTCCTACTGTGTTACAGCAGAACCTTCTGATCCAGCAGTCCTACTGTGTTACAGCAGAACCTCTGATCAGTCCTACTGTGTTACAGCAGAACCTCTGATCAGTCCTACTGTGTTACAACAGAACCTCTGATCAGTCCTACTGTGTTACAGCAGAACCTCTGATCCAGCAGTCCTACTGTGTTACAACAGAACCTCTGATCAGTCCTACTGTGTTACAACAGAACCTCTGATCAGTCCTACTGTGTTACAACAGAACCTCTGATCAGTCCTACTGCTGTTACAACAGACCTCTGATCCAGCAGTCCTACTGCTGTTAACAGCAGAACCGTCTGATCAGTCCTACTGTGTTACAGCAGAACCTCTGATCAGTCCTACTGTGTTACAGCAGAACCTCTGATCAGTCCTACTGTGTTACAGCAGAACCTCTGATCAGTCCTACTGTGTTACAGCAGAACCTCTGATCAGTCCTACTGTGTTACAACAGAACCTCTGATCAGTCCTACTGTGTTACAACAGAACCTCTGATCAGTCCTACTGTGTTACAACAGAACCTCTGATCAGTCCTACTGTGTTACAACAGAACCTCTGATCAGTCCTACTGTGTTACAGCAGAACCTCTGATCAGTCCTACTGTGTTACAGCAGAACCTCTGATCAGTCCTACTGTGTTACAACAGAACCTCTGATCAGTCCTACTGTGTTACAACAGAACCTCTGATCAGTCCTACTGTGTTACAACAGAACCTCTGATCCAGCAGTCCTACTGTGTTACAGCAGAACCTCTGATCAGTCCTACTGTGTTACAGCAGAACCTCTGATCAGTCCTACTGTGTTACAACAGAACCTCTGATCAGTCCTACTGTGTTACAGCAGAACCTCTGATCAGTCCTACTGTGTTACAGCAGAACCTCTGATCAGTCCTACTGTGTTACAGCAGAACCTCTGATCAGTCCTACTGTGTTACAACAGAACCTCTGATCAGTCCTACTGTGTTACAACAGAACCTCTGATCAGTCCTACTGTGTTACAGCAGAACCTCTGATCAGTCCTACTGTGTTACAGCAGAACCTCTGATCCAGCAGTCCTACTGTGTTACAGCAGAACCTCTGATCAGTCCTACTGTGTTACAGCAGAACCTCTGATCAGTCCTACTGTGTTACAGCAGAACCTCTGATCAGTCCTACTGTGTTACAACAGAACCTCTGATCAGTCCTACTGTGTTACAACAGAACCTCTGATCCAGCAGTCCTACTGTGTTACAGCAGAACCTCTGATCAGTCCTACTGTGTTACAGCAGAACCTCTGATCAGTCCTACTGTGTTACAGCAGAACCTCTGATCAGTCCTACTGTGTTACAAGCAGAACACTCTGATCAGTCCTACTGTGTTACAACAGAACCTCTGATCAGTCCCTACTGTGTTACAGCAGAACCTCTGATCAGGTCCTACTGTGTTACAGCAGAACCTCTGATCAGTCCTACTGTGTTACAACAGAACCTCTGACAGTCCTACTGTGTTTACAGCAGAACCTCTGAATCAGTCCCTAACTGTGTTTACAGCAGAACCTCTGATCAGTCCTACTCGTGTTACACAGAACCTCTGATCAGTCCTACCTGTGTTACAGCAGAACCTCCTGTCCAGCAAGTCCTACTGTGTTAGCCAACAGAACCTCTGATCAGCCTACTGTGCCTTACACAGAACCTCTGATCAGTCCTTACTGTGTTAAGCCAGAACCTCTGATCAGTCCTACTGTGTTACAGCAGAACCTCTGATCCAGCGGTCCTACTGTGTTACAACAGAACCTCTGATCAGTCCTACTGTGTTACAGCAGAACCTCTGATCAGTCCTA
The DNA here is from genome assembly GCA_002895965.2 of Coryphaenoides rupestris. Classification (NCBI taxonomy): domain Eukaryota; kingdom Metazoa; phylum Chordata; class Actinopteri; order Gadiformes; family Macrouridae; genus Coryphaenoides; species Coryphaenoides rupestris. The sequence continues at coordinate 59,914 of PIJE02001602.1, forward strand.
CTGTGTTACAGCAGAACCTCTGATCCAGCAGTCCTACTGTGTTACAACAGAACCTCTGATCAGTCCTACTGTGTTACAACAGAACCTCTGATCAGTCCTACTGTGTTACAGCAGAACCTCTGATCAGTCCTACTGTGTTACAACAGAACCTCTGATCAGTCCTACTGTGTTACAGCAGAACCTCTGATCAGTCCTACTGTGTTACAGCAGAACCTCTGATCCAGCAGTCCTACTGTGTTACAGCAGAACCTCTGATCAGTTCTACTGTGTTACAACAGAACCTCTGATCCAACAGTCCTACTGTGTTACAACAGAACCTCTGATCAGTCCTACTGTGTTACAGCAGAACCTCTGATCAGTCCTACTGTGTTACAGCAGAACCTCTGATCCAGCAGTCCTGCTGTGTTACAGCAGAACCTCTGATCCAGCAGTCCTAGGACTGTACTTGAAGTATTCCTACAGTGGTTAGTCTGCATTGTGAGCCATCTCTTCAGATATGAAACAGAATTCTGATGTGTGGTTAAGCTCAGGTATGCAGTTAGCAAGACGTTGATCAGCTGTAAATAGTTTTTATTCCATACGCGCTCTGAGATAAAGGCACAGGGGTATTTACATCATTACTCATTACAAAATAAAGTTTACTCATTTTGAGGTTGGTCAGTTCTGGTAAACCAGCGATAGAGAAGTCTTAATCTGGGCCGAGAGAAGAGACCCTGGGAGGTCAGCGTGTCCTGCTAAAATGGAGCTAGGGGTCAGGTTCAGCTGAGGATAGAGCTAGAGGTCAGGGGTTAAGTGAGGGTAAGAATAGAGGGAGAGGTCAGGGGTTAAGTTAGGGTTAGGATAGCGCAAGGGGCTTAGTTAGAGCTAGAGGTTAGGGGTTAATGGTCCTCTGGATGAGGGAGATGGGCTGGGTTAGGGTCTGCGGAGTGGGCCTGGCTGCTCATGATCTCTCGGACCGTGCGTGGAGGAAAGAGTGTGCTCAGCTGACTGCTCATTCTCCGCCTCTCTTCCTCTGTGGCTCCGCCTCCTGGCATGCTGCTCCACCTTGGGGGTGGGGCCAGAGGCCGGCTCCTCCAGACCCCGCCTCCACACGGCTCACTACGGAAACTGGAGTAACCGGAGCGGTTGCTAGCATAGCCGCTGGAGAGAGCCCGGTCGGACTGGAGGCAGAGACCCGACACCGAGCCCTCCAGAGAGCCCGATTCCAGGGAGGCCGGCGGGCCCTGGGCGGGACCAGCCCTGGGGTGGGTGTGGTCTCCTCTCAGCGGGGGAGAGGGGGGGGGGTACATGGAGTTGAGTTCCACTTCCAGGTGAGAGGGCGTCGGCCTGCTCATGGCTCGGAGCTCGTCGGCCACAGAGAGCTGTGATTGGTTAGCTCGTTCTGGGTGGTAGAACTTGCATTTGGCCCCATAAGTACGCTTTGACCCTGGAAGAAGGAAAGACGACAAAGTGATTATTGGAATGGATCCATCTTCTTAGCCAACAGAAGCTTCTCTCTGCAGGGACAACATTTCCCAAATCAAAAATGAAATAATCAATGTAGAAATAAAAGTCCTAGCAAATAAATGGTTATTTGTAAAAAAAAAAAAAAAATCTAATTACAATTATTTGTTTTTATTTATTTATTGGGTAAGGTGGCCCATTTTTAATATTAAAACCACAATTTCTTATGTTCTCGAGTCACGGGTCATGAGTACTCGGCTTGCTCAAAACTCCCGAATCTGACCCTTTTTAAATCCCGGGATTATAGAGCCCCTTCCCAGGAAATCCCAGGAAGTGCCTTTTAATACTAATTTAATGCTAGGCCTATATAAATGCAACAGAACAACGGTATTTTATCGCATACAAATGTTTTATTTCTATGAAGAACATGCAGCAATTCTGTTGAAATTCTCATGAAGAACAAAAAAAACCATCTTCATTACATCCGCGCAAGTGATTATTTTTCGACCTTCTACAGGTAGTTCGTATGCCTGCCTATCTAAACAAAATAATATTTGCACAATATATTGAGTATGTATTATTAGTTTAGGCTACTATTAATGCAACATAGTTATAAAAAGTTCTCAAATACCCCCTCCAAAAAAAAAACACCAAAAGAAAGTTGCTAATTCCCGGTACGAAAGAGACTGAAGATTTTACGGGAATCCCGGCGAGCAACTCTAGTGAGAACCCACTGTGGTGGAGAACTCACCGTAGGGGCAGCAATGCTCTCTGGCTTCCTGCTTCCAGGGCATCAGGAAGCTGTCAATGGTTGGACCACTAGGACCCAGGGGGTCATCTGGGGGCATGAACCTAGGGGATAGACAGGTCATTAAGGAGCAGGTAGGGGTTAGAAAGTACAGACAGGTCATTAAGGAGCAGGTAGGGGTTAGACAGTACAGAGACAGGTCATTAAGGAGCAGGTAGGGGTTAGACAGTACAGAGACAGGTCATTAAGGAGCAGGTAGGGGTTAGACAGTACAGAGACAGGTCATTAAGGAGCAGGTAGGGGGTTAGACCTGACTGGTCTCTGTACTGTCTAACCCCTACCTGCTCCTTAATGACCTGTCTCTGTACTGTCTAACCCCTACCTGCTCCTTAATGACCTGTCTCTGTACTGTCTAACCCTACCTGCTCCTTAATGACCTGTCTCTGTACTGTCTAACCCCTACCTGCTCCTTAATGACCTGTCTCTGTACTGTCTAACCCCTACCTGCTCCTTAATGACCTGTCTCTGTACTGTCTAACCCCTACCTGCTCCTTAATGACCTGTCTCTGTACCGTCTAACCCCTACCTGCTCCTTAATGACCTGTCTCTGTACTGTCTAACCCCGGGTGGTAATAAGGTTCCACGCAGGGAGACGTCCAGGCCCGTGAGATGATTTTGCAAAGCATAAAATTGAG